>ML781636.1:660206-676527 GCA_009831015.1 Picea engelmannii | reverse complement strand
AGATTGTACTTTCAGGCATTGTAGTGAAAGATGAATCCACAGATAGAAAGAAAGAAGTCAGAACTCAGAGAGATAATGAATCTACCCATGAAGATGATGATGAATCTACCAATGAAGATGATGATGAATACACATCAGAGCAAGAATTGTTCTGAGACATCCGGCTTAGAGACTCCCAAGTAATATGAATATTAGATAGGGGAAGTCTATGTGATAGCTGTGAAATACCAAAGAACCATCCTTAGAGCAGCTTGCAGAGTTTGAGAAGACAGATTCAAAGAAATCAGTTAGCAGAAGTATAGTTTGATAGTATAATGATAAATGGGTTAGCATTATGGACAGTTGTGCAAGTAGAGTCTTGGATAGTATGGACAGAGATGGATTCGTAAGAACAATTAGCAGGTTTGGATAGATATATGATAGTGGATGAGAGCATGGATTCATAGATTGGCTCAGAGAGTGGTTCAAAGACAAAGGAACAATATCATAATGAATGATAATTACATAGGAAATGGCTCAAACAATGCTAATGGATTACAAATTGACAAATAGTTTTTGGACAAAGGTAGTGCATACATCAATTCACATTCAAAATAGAGTAATGCTTAGAAACAACACTGACAAAACTCCCTACGAGCTATGGAAAGGAAGACTAGCAAATGTGAAGCACTTCAGAGTTTTTGGAAGCAAATGCTACATCAAAAGAGAAGATGGAAGAATGGGAAATTTTGACTCTCATGTGGACAAAGGAGTACTTTTTGGTTACTCAAGTACAAGGAAAGCATACAAGTGTTACAATCTAAGATTGAACAAAGTTGTGGAAAGCATCAACGTAACAATTGATGAAACAGGCAGACCAGAATCAAAGGAAGAAAATGAATCAATGAAACAACCCTTAGAAGAAGAAGCAGAAGATGAAAATGAAGTAGAAGAGGAAGATGAAGATAATCCGATAGAAGAAGAAGAAAAAATTCAGCAAGTGTCTCCAAAGACACCCAATAAACGAGTACAGAAGAATCATCCTTCAGATCAGATTATCGGAAACAAAGATGCAGGAGTTGAGACTAGAAGAAGAATTCGTTCACCAGAACAAACACACCTAGCACTCTTATCTACAATTGAACCAAATTGTTTTGAAGAAGCCAGCAAGGATGAATTTTGGAATAAGGCCATGGATGAAGAATTGGATCAAATAGAGAAAAATGACACTCGGGAATTGGTTCCAAGACCAAAAAATAAGAATGTGATCGGCACAAAATGGAATTTCAGGAATAAATTGAATGAAGATGGACAGATTTCAAGCAACAAAGCTATATTGGTATGTAAAGGATATTCTCAGATTGAAGGAATCGACTTTGAAGAGACATTTTCCCTAGTTTCCAGAATGGAAGAAATTTGTTTGCTTTTAGCTTATGCATGCTCCAAAAATGTTAAAGTATATTAGATGGACGTAAAATCATCTTTTTGGGGGGGAACTTGAAGAAGAAGTCTACATTGAACAACAAAAAGGATTTCAGTTGTCAGAGAACACATATTATGTGTGTAAATTAAAGAAGGCCTTGTATGGTCTAAAATAGGCTCCTAGAGCATGGTACTCCAGACTGGATAAGTATCTGCAGCAGGCAGGGTTCAGAAAAGGAAGTGCAGACAACAACCTCTACATCAAGGTATGTGAAGGTAATATTTTATTAATTGAAGTTTATGTTGATGATATTATTTTTTGTAGTGATGATGACAGGTTAAGCCAGAAATTTTCAAAAGATATGTAGAAAGAATTTGAAATGTCGCTACTTGGAGAACTATCCTTCTTTCTGAGACTTCAGATACATCAAAGCAACCAAGGAATTTTTATTTCTCAAACCAAGTATATCAGATAAATTCTAAAGAGGTTCGGAATGGAAGATTACAAACCAGTTATCACTCCCATGCAAACCAGTTGCAAGTTGAGAAAAGATGATGATTCGAAGTCTACAGATCAAAGGAAATATAGGTCAATAATTGGAAGCCTATTGTATGTGACATCATATAGACCAGATGTAATGCAAGCAGTTGAACATGTGGCACAATTTCAAGCAGCACCAAAGGAATCACATGTATTAGCAGTGAAGAGGATTTTCAAATATCTCAAAGGAACAGAAGAGTTTGGGCTATGGTATCCAAAAGGAAAGGATCTATCACTAATTGCCTACACAGACACAGATTGGGCAGGTTGTATTGATGACCAACGAAGCACCAATGGAGTAGCATTCTACTTGGGCGAGTGTTTAGTATCATGGATAAGCAAGAAAAAATCATCAATATCTCTATCTACAGCCGAGGCAGAGTATATTGCAGCAGCAACATGTTGTACACAGGTTCTTTGTATGAAACAAACTTTGACAAATATACAAGTTGAGTATGATGAGCCCATTCCAATATATTGTGATAATACAAGCTCCATCAGTATCTCAAAAAACTTGGTGATGCACTCCAAGACAAAGCACATTCCAATCAAGTATCACTTTCTACAGGAACAGGTTGCAGAAAACAATATTAGAGTTGAGTATGTGGGCACAAAAGAACAAGTGGAAGACATCTTTACAAAACCACTTCCATGAGAAGCCTTTGAATATATTCTCCAAATACTTGGAGTTATTTCTACTCCAAAATGAATGTTTTTTGAATTCTTTTTGAATGCTTATCTTATATGTCTTAGATGTACACGAGGAAGCACCATAAGAGGATAGTTCAGTCAGGGGGAGAAACCCTGGATGGAAAGATACCATTGCCATTGATGACAAAGGGGGAGAGATTTATCAGATGCACAGGAAAGAGGAATGGTTTCAAAGGGAGCAGATTTATTAGATGCAGAGGACAGAGGCATGGTTCCAGGGGGAGCATGAGTGATATGATTTCATTATTGCATCATACTATTGCCATCAATGCCAAAGGGGGAGATTGTTGATTAAGGTTGGTTGTCATTGATGTCAACCCTTGAAGAAATCCCTGTAGCACAAAGGTTTGGGTAATGGACGCAATATTGTTTGATGTAAATATGACTCATTATTGTTTTTTCATGGTTGATAAGAAGTAAATATGGATGAAATCCAAAGTGGTCCCCTTATGGTGAATGCCCTCACAGGAAGACGCTTTGTGGAGTAAGAGAACCCATGATTAATTGTGGAATAATGAGATGAAGGAAAGTGAATTTGTCAGGGAAACTATCCTATATTGGTAGTTCTTGTCATGTCATTTCTGGTGGTATGTAGAATGTCACATAACTCCTCACGGTTAGAGACTTATGACCATGTGAAGTTGGAGAACCCAGGTTTAGGTAATGGAACCAAGTTTGTTTGATGGATAACGGTATGATTTTTGATATATTTGAAGGTAATACTATTATATATGGATGTTACATGTCATTCCATTTATGTTGGTATGTGGAACGTCACATAACTCCTCACGGTTTGAGATTTATGGCCTTACGAAGTTGGAGGACCCTCATATGTCATCTAGAAGCCCCAAAAGGTCAAAGTAGTCAAAGTGGTTTAAGAGATTTTAGAAGGTAAATAATAAAGTGAAGTGATGAGTGTACTATAATTCAAAGTGAATACATAATAAATTATTTAAATAATAAATTTAATGGAGAAATTAGAAGTGGGTTAACCCTAAAATAAGGAAAGTGGGTAAAGTGACCTAGAAAATGTTTTTAAGGAAGCTACTTGGAGAGTATAAATAAGAGGAAAGGCACTCTCATTTAATACACACTTGAGAATATTGAATAAATATAGGTGTCTGAGGTAACCAAAGTATATCTAAGCCTAAATTCTGAGGAAAGTGAAGAAAAGAAGGCCGAAATGCAAGGAAGGATAAATTATTTTGATGGTGCTTTCTAAGGCATGTTATTTATAGGTCATCTCACCATTTTCGCAATAATGTTTTTTCTATAATGCTACAGATCGTGAAATTTGTATGCCATTGAGAAAACATATCCAAGTATTTGTGATAAAAAATTCATCTTGTGGGTCGTTGTATTTTTGGAGTTACACTCCGTGGAAAATAGGGTTTGTGGCTAGTCCTGAAACTAGTCAAAAACATGTGTTTCGGGTAAAAACGTCATAACTTCTTCATAACAAATCCAAATTCAGTGTGACAAAATGTGTTGGTTATGGTACAGTCTTTGATATGTTTTGTAACAGTTTCAAATCATTTCAACAAATATTCCACGTGGGGCACACTCTACAAGGTCGCTCTCTAGAATAAGCCAAAATTCAGCAAGGTATGCCATTTTGCTATAACTCCTTTTCTGAGAGGTTCCAAGCAATGACACTTGGAGGAATTTCATAAAAAAAACTGAAGAAAATTTTGTATTAGTTTCATATATTTATACATTACAGGTACAAAGTTATGATTACTTCAAGTTAGGGTTGTTGACTAATCCAAAACTAGGCATGTGAGACTAAAGAAAAGTTTGATGAAAATGCTAGTCTCTTGTTTTTAAAGTTAAGGAAGGTTTGCAGGAATGTGATCATATACCCCAGGTCTATTATAGAGCTACAAATCATATTTGGATGATAAAATTGATGAGGGATTTTGGTTGAGGTACATGTTGAGTACATGGTTGAGACAAGTAGTTGATGAGTTGGCACATACATGAGGTGCATACTTGATGATGTTGGTACATATTGATGAGTCATAGTTGATGAGTAGTTGACACATGATTGGTACATACTTGGTACATGGTTGGATTCACTTGTTTATGGTACAAGTTGATTACAGGTTGTTTAGTATAGGTTGGTGCATGGTTGATGCACTTGTTTATGGTACAGGTTGATTACAGGTTGAGGTACAGGTTGATGGATGGTTGATGCATGGTTCAAATTTATTGGTACAAGTTTACATTGGTATATCTCACAGTGATAGTGTGACAGTGGTTCCATCATTCTATTTCTACTTTAGTGCGGTTGGACGAGGCAAGGATAGGTGGTTATAGCCACCTTCCGGTTGTAGTCGGAGAACATAGGGGGTTGTAGCCCCCTTCTGGTTGTAGCCAGAGAATTGGGGAGTTGGAGCTTCCTTTAGGTTGTAGCCTAAGAAACTAGGGGGTTGGAGCCTCCTTCCAGTTGCAGCTATAAAACAAAGGAATTTGGTGCTTCCAATGAATGTAATTATTCAAGACATATAAGAAAAATAATTCCGTGGTTTTCTCCTGATTTGGATTTCCACATAAAACACTGGTGTACTATGTATGTGTATGATTGTTCATTTGTTCATTTCTTATTTACTCTGTAGTTATTGGATGATAATGCTTCATTGATATAAAACTTGGATTATATGGTTAAAAAGGATTAAATTTCTCTATTACTGATTCACCCCCCCTCTCAGTAATCCAACAGTAGGCGAGAGAGTCTTAGGATAGTCTTAAAGCTAGTTCCCAATGGCAGATTTATGGAATTCATTGACCTTTTCTTAACCATGCATAATTCTTTTCATCTTTCTCTACAAGTATTGTCATACATCAAGACAAATTTAAAGATTTAGGAATTTTATTTATTGGTTGTCAGATTATCACCTTCGCTAGGTAAAATGCCCTGCTACCAGCAAGCTTTTTCAGTACTTTGACAGGTTTACCTAGTCATACCATAGGCCGATACCGACAGTCAGCAGAACTGTTCAGTATCCCGACGGGTTAGCCTCTTACATCCTTTTACAACAGAGAATGGTCCACCATCCTTTAATATTTGTGTATAAATATTGATTTTTGCAAGAAAATGGGGAGGCAGCTCTAAATTTTTTTATTTTAAACTCGGACAATATTTATGTTATAGGATGACTCTTCTTTATGTATTCCTTATAGATTGTCCTGATGTAAGGGGTACTTAAGTGGACGTATCCTATATAAAGATATGGTATAATCAATCATTTTTAATGTGTAGTGGATTGTACCATTGGAAAAGAATAGAAAGGTGTCTGCAGGCCCTACTCACTTTTTTTTTTTTTTTTTTAAGTTATAGTGATGTTTCCATGGCTAACCGCTAATTAGACCTTCTTGCTACTCATTCATAAAGATACTTTACTCACCTACTCAAGGTTCTTGGGCAAATTCTACGAGTAACCTCTAGGTTTGATAAGACAAGGTGTCACTTGATTATATCCTCTAGTGGTGGACGTTAAGAGCAAATGCCATTAAAGATGCCTTGAGAGAAAGGAAGATAGAAATATTGAAAAAATATGGCTAATTCACAACAAGCAATATCTAAGCATAATAAAAATTCATTATTCAATTGATTCTTAAGAAGACAACAAGGTTCAAATATAGCAATATCTTTTTTCGAAGGAAAATACTTCCCTTTTTGTCTCCTTGAAATTGTCCAGTTGTGGTGAAATAAATACGTGCAAAGATCTCTAAAATTGTTTGTCAAAAACCACACTCTAAAATATCAAAAGTTGATGAGATCAATGAGATCAAGTCACATGAACATGTATCTCATAGTTCTTTTATTAAAAAGAAAATGTAAAATGAGGTTGCATTAGATTTTAAGCTAAACTAACAACATGCAATTTTTATCTAATATCCTACCCTACCTAAAAAGAAAGAAAAATTGTTATTCAAGTGTAAGAAATTTTCCAATGTAACCATGTGCGAAGAAAGATAAGAAACATACCCATATCCACATATGAAAATTTTACCGCAGTGATTACCTGGATATGAAGAACCAACCAACCTACTTGTTTTGTCATCAGAAGGTGTTGAACAAGAGAATAGTATTGTGACTTGATGACCTCTTGAAACCAAATTTCAATGTAATCTTGATGTTCATCAACAATAATTTATATGTTCTCCTTCATCATGCTATGAATATCCTCTTCTTCTGGATGATTGATTTATAAAGTACATAAAGGATTTTTTGAGATGGTTGTTGAGAACTCCTCAATCTCGGGTCTTAGTGATTGCTCTCCACCGGATGTATTCCATAAGTTTTCAGCTTCCTTCACAGTTTGACAAGGAAAATCATTTTGTAGCTCATAGGACCTTGATTCTTCTAATATTTCTAGAGAGGTAGATACACTTTTGGTTGGTGCCAAAATATGTTCTTCTTGAAAATAAGAAATCCCAGTTGTTGCTAGGATTTGAGAAAGTCCCCTCAAGATAATGGTTGCTTCTGAGTTCATTCTGTTGGTTGATGGATCATGCCTCACACGGGGATTAGTGTCTAGGGTTCTTAAAACACCCAAAAGTTTTTTATTATTATATATTTTTTAATATTTTAATCACAACTACCTAAAAAATGAAATACATATTTAAAGCATATTTCGCAAACCAAACACACCATGCTTGCAATAAATCACACTTGCAGGAAATAAATCAAAGCATAAAATAAAATACGATTGCAAAAATGAAATCAAACTCACATTTGTATGAAAGTAAACACACAGGAAGGAAAAATAAACACACTTTACGAAAGGGAAGCACACTTGCATGAAAGAAATAAAACTTGCATAAAAGAAAAAGAAAGCACTCTTGCAGTAAAATAAGCACACTGGCAGGAAAACTAAATTGCGGGAAAGTAAACACATTGTGCAGGAAAGAAATCACGCTTGTGGGAAAATAAACACGCTTGTAGGAAAGTAAATTTCAAGAAAGTAAACACACTAAGAAAAGTTAACAAACTAAGAAAAATAAGCAAACTTGTAGAAAAAGTAAACACTTGTGGAAAGGGAACAACAAGGCTTTGGAGAAACCCACTAAAATGGATGCGCAGGTTCTTACCTCTCGTCTTAAATTTTATCCGCCCCATTGTTGTGTAATTGAAAGAAACCTACCTACCTAAGCTCTAATCCCTTCAGCACCTCCCCGACAACGGCACCAAAAATGTCGAGTGAAATATTTTCTATCTATTTCGACATTAAATTGTCAACCCAGGGCTCGTAGGCTTCGAGGTGCCAGCACTGTATATGAAGGTCTAGAACTCTAATATATCCTAGCCTTTCCTAATCTAATTCCAATAAACTCAAATGATGAAGAGATTTAATAAATTCTAGAATTATGAACTCTATATGACCTAAGTAACCTTAAACAATCTAGGACTATGAACTATCTCTAAATAAGAAAATAACAAGAAATCTATTTTCAAAGCTATTTATTCAATCTCTTTTTAAATGAGCAAACAAAAAGTAAGCCATTTCTGGATTATTTGATCTATATATCTCTAAGTTAACAAGTAAATAAGCAAGAAAGAAACTAATCTATCTATCTCTAAATGAACAAGCAAGTAAAAAATTACTCTATCAAAACTATATTTGACAAGTGAACTCTATTCTTAAAGAAACTCACAACTATTTCTATCCTACAAAGAATAGACATTAATTCAAGCAAGCCCACAAACCCATAACTAACACTAATTAGAAATTCTTATTCTAATTCGTAACTAAAATAACATTGAAAATACTCTGTATAGAAATCTACAAACTCCTAACTAATACTAATCATGATTCAAATTCATAACTGAGATAACATTGAAAATCAAAACTTGAAATTACAACTAGGGTATCATGGAGAATTACAATGCTAAAAACATGGTTAACAAGTTATGCATACCTACAAAGAGTATTTGAAGTTACAATTTAATAAATGAGCTATATCTAAATAGATACCCTGGAGAGTGATTTACAGTTTTACAAAACAGAGAGAAAAAGACATGACAACATAAGTAAACAGTTCCTAAGCAAGTAAAGTACATCCTGCAATCAAAAATATAAACAAATGAGCACGAACGTCCACACATGCTTCGTGATACCCACACAATTCAGAAAATGAGAGGCAAAATAACAGAAAATATACAGGGATCTACAATTAAACAATTAAACAAGTGATCTGCAATTAAAATATTCACAGAGCATACAATTTGAAATTCAGAAATATACAGAGTAAATAAGAAATTTGAAATATAAGAAGTATGAAAGGAAAATGCGTAAATGAAAATATATAGTGGTATAAACAATCACCCAGACCACTGGTGGTCCCCCCAGCAAGTCGTGGAAACACTCCACAGGAAATGCAAATACTAAATCAACACAACACTATTATTCAGCATGAAAACGGAGTATGGAACAAACTTGTGATAATGTTTGCATCAAAACAATAAAATTCTTCTCTTCAGTCATGCCACAGGTAGTGGTATTTATAGATGATTACAGCTTGAGAGGTCGACCACTGGAAGGGTTGACCTCCTCTAAAAACAGTAAACTCATTAAATGAATTCTAACAACAACATCTTCTAACAATTTCGTGAGCCACTCAGTGATCATTGCAACTGCCCAATCTAATGTGTCGAGCTCTGTAGCTAGAGGCCACGAGGGGGCACAAAAACTAGATCCCCAATTCCTCCACCAAAGGCTGCCAATGTACCAACCGCCAGCTCCAATGCGCTCCAAGTGTTGGATCGCATGTCAGATCACGTGTTGGATGAAGTGTTGAACAGAGTGTCAGACAAGGTACCAAATGGAGGATTGGACCGCGATTTATCCCTGTTGCAAGAAAACCATACATTAGATCTTCATAAACATCGAACTGAGTTGAATCGATCACAAAATCATTGAAAAAACACCAATTATACATACCTGGTGTGAATTCGTGGTGAATTGATATATAAACCTTTTAGAATCCTTCAAAATGGATAATATGAAGCATAGCATATGTAATATCGCATGCAAAAAGGATTTGGCCATCGAAATAAAGTAATCAAAACATGAACCCAACAAGTATCCTGTGTGAAAAATATTCTGGGCAGTGGCTAACCCAAATAGATGACCTCCACATGCTACAGCATGGCAGTCATCTAGGAATCGCTTAGCTTCCTCATGGACAAGACATCGATGCGATATCAAATCAACCCCATGACAATAAAGAGTCTCATCGACAATAAGGTAGTGTCTATCTTAATGGTGTAGGTGTCGACACTCATCACGAGAGAGTTGAGGATGGAAATGTTGGGTTTGTAGATATACAAGGACATCTTCATACCAAGGATTAGATGATTCAATGAGGAATAAGAAATCAACAGGTAAAGAATCATTACCCATGGGTTCTTCATCAACTAGGGGAAGATTGTACATCAACTTAGTGAAATCCAAAGCTTTCTTAGACTTGGAAGAAATTAACTCCAAGTAAAACTCTTGTAAGATAACTATCCACTTCAATTACTTTCCCCTAATTATCTGATGGCTCAATATGCGCTACATTGGGTTGGAATCAGAAACAACAGTGGTATTCTGAAAGAGTATATAATGTCATAAATGTTGGAAAACATAGACAACTTCCAAGGCCAACTTTTCTACATGACAGTACCAAATATCGGGACTGGAAAGTCCTTTTCTAATATAGTATATGATTTGTTATTTGTGTGTACTCTCCTCCTGGACAAGCACCATACATATGGTGGACTCAGAGGCTACAAGATAGAGTAATAAATCTCGACTATAATCAGGATGGCTTAATAAGGGAGTCGACATCAAGGCCTTATTTAAGGCATCAGATGACCATTGGGCTTGGTCATCCCAGATAAAAGGTACACCTTTCTTCAATAAGTGAATAAAACCTTTAGTTATCTCAAAATAATTGATAATGAATCTACCCAAAAGGTTTTCCTTCCCTTGCAAAATTTGAAGTTGGCCTATAGTGAGAGGAGGAGGCAAGTTGATAATTGCCTCAACCTTCAATAGATCAACCATGATACCATACTTGGATATGATGAATCATAGAAGGCGCCTAGAGACCACACAAAAGATACATTTATGTGGGTTCAAACGAATATTTTAGTAATGGTATCGGGTAAAAATGGCTCGCAAGTAGCCAGGATGATCTTTATGCTGCTTGGAATGAGCATCCAAATCATCTAAGTATTCCTCTACAATATGTTTGATGTTTTGAAATTCATATGGAATCTCCCATTGGTATGTAGCCCCAACATTTTAATACCAAAAATAAACTTGCAATAAGAAAAAGTACCCCAAGGACAAATGAAGGTAGTCTTGTGTTAATCTTCTAGTTAGATCTGGATTTGATTATAGCCAGAGAAAACATCCATGAATGAGAATATTTCACTCCTGGAAAATTCATCGATACTCTGATCAATGAATGGGTAGGATAATCATCCTTTATACAATCTTTGTTTAGATCCCTCTAATCTACGCAAACCTGAATAGTGACATGTTTCTTGGTGATCACAACGAGATTAGATACATGTTCAGTCAAGGAAACTAGATATATAAATTGGGCACAAAGAAGTTTTTCTACCTCTGCCTTCATCGTAACAACTTTATTTTGGTTGACGGGCTTGAGCTTTTGTTGAACAGGCTTGGCTCCTTCATACTTTTTTATTTCATACTCGAATATCTAAGGGTCTATACCAAGGATTTCTTCATATGACTAAGAAAAAACATTGTGGAATTGTTTGAGTAGGGTTGTATAAATTTCAATTTCATAACAAGAGAAAACAACACCTATTGGGATGTGTTCCACGACACCTGGCTTCTAGGAAATTTCAATGGGAATTGTTTTAGAAATGTTGGCATGAAAATACAGCTCTAGTCAAAATGGGAGATAGGTGCCATTGAAAATTGGCAACAAAATTTTTAATGCCATCCTCCAACTATTCCAAATCAGGAAGAAATGATGTGCAATGGTGTATTTCATCGCATGGCATGTCAAGTGAATCTGCAACTTCCATGATAGCCTCGTCAGAAGGTAAATCTAGATATAGGAATTCATGTGAAGCGGGAAGAGCATTGACATCCCAAGAAGGCATCAGATACTAATCAGATTCCACATCCTCTTGGATATCTAAATGAAGGTCCAAAATTTTTGACTATATCACCTGGTAGGAAATATCAACCACTGAGAGTGGCATATTGGCTTCGTAAGACTCAACTTCCTCTAGACAAGGAACCACCCAAGGATAGAAATACCCAAGAGGTCCACTAGTACATGAAGAGATCATATTGATCAGAGTGACATTCGTAGTAGGAGGTGGCGAGGGAAGGGGGAATGTACCCATTATCGAGGATTATTTGAACATCCCCACACCAACACTCATGTAAGCATTTTGGGAATCACTAGAAAAGGGTATATTAGAACCTGCATCAATTCTAATGTCTAGGATACAAAACACAAGTTGATCAGTCATAATGATATTTACTTGATGAGGAAAGTGAAGGAACCTAAAGACTAATGAGACAATAGTGATTATCTCGTGTAACCAAGTGCACCCAAGTAGAAAATTATACTCCAAGGGAGCATTAACCACCTCCACCTAAGAAAATACAGTCTTTCCACCTAAATAAATGGGAAATGTGGTGATAATACCATGAGGCTTGAACATGTGTCCATAAAATTTCCTTCAACATGGTGTTAGACAGATTGAGCTTTGGAGAGCCAAGGGATTTCCAACAGGAAATGGACATAATGCAAGTCGAGTCACCTTCATCAACCACTATACAAAATAAGTTTTTCCCATTTACTCTCACTTTAATCTGAGAAGTGATTTGGTGGGAAATCCAATTACGATCTTGTTCCATGTCTAACATGAACAAACTAGACTCTAAGGGATCCACTCCTCCTAATATCAAAATTTTTTTATGTTGTGTAGGGAAGCTTTGTAGGACTTCTAAAGCAGACATGGCACATGGTGCCTGGGCAAAGTCTTCCACAATTTTGTAATTGTGGGTGTCTCATGTATTTGAATTAAGCATCATTCATTGAAGAACACCCTTGGGTGGGCGAAGAAATGTCTCAAAGTATGGATTCTATATCTGGAGACGGCCACGAAGCTAGGAAGAGGAATTTTTCTCCTGATTCACAGGACCTACCTCAAGGGTATCATAATTGTGTGCTCAGGTTTGTAAGGAAACCATTTGGTCACACATCATAGTGTCTGAAAATGGGGATGACCCTTTGAACCAAGGAGTACCTTCCATGCTCCCTTGCAAATGGGTAATATTTGATGCAACTATTTGTTGTGGCTAGGGGGGAGGATGAGTTAAGACAGTAGGTTTTTAGGAAGCCTTCTATTGGGAAAGGTATCAATGAATCTCATCCTTCCTAGGACATTGATGAGTGGGATGCTCCTCATTACAAATTGTGCAAGGGAACCTACTCTTATTATTATGTTTTGTCCCTACCCCATTATTGTTTTAGATGCTTGAGGGGCTCCACGTTCATTGTTAGAATTTGTATTTTTATCCTTCTCCTTTCCCCCAAGTTGTTCAAGATTCTTCGGTTGTGTGTATTGCACTAAATTCATGTTGGAGGGTTGAACATGAGTATGAGAAGCTTTGGTGGTGGGTGTAGTAGCTGGTGGGTTTGATGAAATGTGCATGTTACACACTTTTCCATCTAATTGAACCACAAATGCACTAGAAATAGAACCAACCACACCATCGGCATGGGGTCCTAGGTTCGGTCTATGAGGATCCATTGACAGCCTCAGAGCTTGTGATATGATATTGAATAGAGTACCAGAATGAGAATAGATGGCATCTAAATGTTAGGCACATATGATAGCTTGCTCCTTTGAAGTTTCCCCTGCCATAGAAACATCCTTAGAAATAGGTGGTAAGATAGATTTGGTAAACCACTCCTTGAGGAGTTGGTCAAGAATTTTGGCTTTGATCATTCTACGCCTTCATATCCACTCATGAATATGGTCACAAATGTGAGTGGATGTATCTTGATGTAGAGATTTCAATAGATATGTCTTATTCATGTACCTAATGGGAAATTGAAAGTGTGTTAAAAACATCATGGCTAAGTTATTAAAGCTAGAAAAGGCATCACCCTTAAGTTTTATGTACCATTTTGTGGCACCTCCAGTCAAGGATCATTGGAAAATATGTAGTCTAACATTGCCATCCATCAAATATTTGGATGAACCCCACAAATGATAGGTCATGATATGCATGGAAAGGTCTTCTCCTGGCTTACCATCAAACTTCAACATGTCATATGGTAACTTAGCAAGTATAGTCGGTCATAGTGGATCGTGGAAAATGGGCTTGTTTGTCAAAAATAAAAATTCGATAAGTCTAACATTGCCAAGAAGGTCAACGACGTGTTAGAAAAGGAATATTGGGTGGATGATGAAGCATCATGTGACTTGGATGGACCCTAAGGCCCCCCCATATTCATGTTTCTAGAGGGATGTGAGGTTCCAAAAAGGTTGGTTCCCCTAGGGATGGAAGCACTTCCAAGAGCATGATTTCTCCCAAGATCAAATATGCCCCCAACGGGATTTTCTTTCAGGGATAAAAGGAATCTCGAAAACATTACTTCTTCCAAGATCGTAAATTCCTCCAAAAGGATTACCTTCAAGAGAATACATGGACCCTAAAGGAAAACTACTCCTTGACCATAAATATCTCTAGAAAAATCATTGTCGGGACCAAAAGTGTGGATAAAAGGATAACCACCCTACTGAGCATAATTTCCCCCAAGCAGAATGCCCCCAGAAATAGTGGTATAACTGGAACTTCTCTAGAACATAAGTTCCCCCAGGGGGATTTCCCCCAAGAAAAAAGGTAAACATCGAAGGAATAGAACTTCCAGGAATCAGTGTACTACCCCATGGGATATTAAATCCCCCATAAACATTATTTCCCCCATACTAACTAGGAACAACCCCAAATCCATCAAATAAGTTCCAACCAAATCAAAAAACATAACTTGGCATCAGCGAGAAGCCTACAGGGACACTGGGGGTGGAAGAAGTTCCACTATCAGCATTGAAAACAAGGATATCCCCCCCACATGATGGAGATATAGGTATGGGCATCACAAAAAATGGGATGAGAGTTTTAATGTTAGGTATATTGACGGAAGGAAAAGAAGATACAGTCAGCATCCCCCAAATGGAGACACGTAATGAGATATTAAAAGAAGGTGTAGGCCCAATGGCACTAAGCGATAGTAAGGTATACATCATTGGGGTGTCACATGTAACGCTTTTCGATGGTCTTTAAGGAACGGGCACACTAGACGAAAAACTTGTGCTTAACATGGTGTGTGTATAACTAAAGAGATCCCTAACCTGGAAAGGTATGGGATCATTAAGACCAGTCAAAGGAGGGTTAAAATGAGGTGGAGGAATTTCATAGACCACTTCAACTTCAAAGGTCTTGCTCTCCTCAAAGTTTTTATCTAGCTCTCTGAACTCTCTATCACCTACTGCTTATCACTTAAGAGGTGGTTTTTCCTTCGTTATAGGTGTAATCCCTCATTGTATATGGGACTAATGAAGCATTTGTTCATCCATCATGAAAAAAATGTGTTATAACCAAAACAACAATTAATTCTATGGCTGACGTATACTCGGAACCAATGAGCACACCCATAAACAATCTAGGCAATCAATAAGCAATACCAAAGTATCAAGGGGCCTTCCAAAAACCAACCCTTTGGGGGATGTCAAGTCCCCAAAATATTTTCTAACGAAGGTGTGAGGAATAGTTACAATAACCCACATGTAACAACCCTAACCAGTGCAAGTACCCTTTATTAAGGTGGACACCCTCTGGGATGATTGAAAAATGGATTGAAAGTATACCCCAGGTACCGCAAGCACTTCACACCCACAGTCACATGTATAGATACCTAGGAAATGTCACTATGGCTACCACCTCACAATCAGTGATTGGGAAAATAGTCAAAGTTATGACCACACGTATGGGTAGGGAAACTAATCCTGGGGCCTCAATAATAATTACCTCTCAAGGAGGTGTCAATAGTAAATTCGACTATTCGATGGGACAATGTGGATTTGTCAAAATATGTTACAACTGCCTACTATTATTTGTGGACCAGATATTCGCCATTTCAAATAAATTGGTTAGATCAAAAGACTATAAATAAACGACCTCATGGTTCGATGACATGGGAAATATAATGTATGAAATGATGTATTCAATGATTCATTGTGATATTTTTATCACAGTGTGTGTTGTGCTTAAGTGTTGAAATGGTGTCTTTAGACACAATCAATGTTCTTGGAGTATTATTCCTTCTCTTTATTTCTACAAAAAAAAAAATTATATTCTCAAGGTTACCCCCAATCCCAACAGGAACTTGGTGGTAAAGGCTTTAATCCATATTAAACATTCATTAATATTCATTTTAATGATACAAATTTATAATACATGAATAAAACCAACTCATAAACTAGATTTTCCTTCACAATGACACCTTATAAAGAGATAAGACAAGGAGGAGGAAAAATAGGATCTAATACACACTTAGGATAAAAACTATATCGCATAGTGCTAAATACAATAATATTGTCTAGGACTTCAT
>ML781636.1:592473-607460 GCA_009831015.1 Picea engelmannii | reverse complement strand
CCCTCCTTGGACATAGTATACCCCCCAATCTCCATGAACCTTGAATTAAATGGTCTCCCCTAACCCAATCACCCCCTCACACATTATGACCCAAACAATCATGTTAACCCCTAAGGCACTATGGCCACTAACCATTAAGCCACAAATATTCTATGACCACTAATAATTATGGTCCTAGACATTGTGTACCCACTGATCCTTATGAACCTTGACATGCCTAACCCTTGAAATGATCAACATGTTTCATTAAGAAACCATGAAGACATGAACCCCCTAAGAAACTATAATCCCAAACACACTAGTCCCCTATAAATGCATTAACCCCTTAAGACATTATTATCTCAAACAAACTAACCCTTTCATACATTGAACCCTTAATACATTATTACTTTGAACACACCAACCCCCTAATATAATTTGATCATTGATCCATTTGATCCTTGATGAAATCACCTCCTAATAATTATGACTTTGAACACAATGAATCCCTATTATATGATAACCACCAATCAATATCAACTTGAGCATGTGTTGGCAGTAATAATATAATCTCTATTTTTACAAGCTGCCTACACAGGGTCTTTAAATTCTCGTTACTCGTCACGAACTTTCTCACTAAACAACACTTGTCGCTTGTCGCTTTCTACATACCTGCTTTTCAATTTTTGTTTTCATGACTGTAAGCATGAAAACTCACAGCTGGAATTCACACTTGATTTCGATTTTTTATCAAAGGATAATTGCTCATATGGTCGATTGTCGAATTGTCGTCTTTCGCTATGAACTTGATGATTTTCCTAGTTTATAACTCTTTGGTCCTAGACTCTATTCATTCCTTGGTTACATAAGTATAAAACCTCCACTCTTTTAATGTTCGATTAATATCAATGGGGTTTTGATTCATAAAGATTTTTAATGGTTCGATGTTTATTTGATACATTAATCTGTGTGATCAAGTTGTGGATATGCATACTATTGTTTTCAACTTCTCTGATCCTTATGTTTACTAATGTGCCAAGGTGTTATTTTAAGTACAACACGATATTATTAATCTGCATGGCCTCGATCTACATGACCTCTTTCACACGCATGGTAATTAACGCTCCTGCCTACCATTTCGAGTTGTCTTTGCATTGCATTGAGGAAACTCGGGGCTATGGCTCTGTGTTTTTTCTATCAAACCCTACCTCTGATTCCCGTGTTGGTTAATTTATGTTAGCCATGGATCCTGTGGTGAGGATTGAGCCCAACGGCATCTAGACCTTGTTATCATTTGACAATGCCAGAGATGACTTAGAAAGGAACGACTGGCGTGTGTTTATTGAAAAGTTCGAGTGTTTTAATCTAAGAGTTGCTCAAGAATTCACATTGACATTCGACGGTTGCAGAACAAAAATAGGAGACATCCATCTTGATTTAAATGAAGATTTTATAAGCCAAGCTACCAGTCTACCAGTTGTGGGGAAAAAATGGTTCAAAAACTCAAAGGTTGAAGAGATTCCCTAGTCATTTTTGTTCACCTCAAGGAGAATTACTAGCTGCGACCGAGGTATGCTTGTCTCAGCTTTAAAACCTAGATGGCATGATTTGTTAGCTATTGTGAAACAGTTCGTTACCTGTGAGGGGAGATATGGGTTGGTTTTCTTGTATCACTTGCGATTGCTTATGAGTTTTATCGATTTCCCCCTGAACATGCCCTATTTCCTCCTTCGAAGTCTATACAAGATGGCAAAACGGTTTAAGAGGAAGAATTCTGATTCTAGTTTGTTCCACCATTGTTTAATCAAGATTATTATTATACATCAGTTGAAATTAAACAATGATTGTTGGGATGCTTTTCTGTTAGGAAATGGTTTTGGTAGTAGTGAGTTGGGACAGGTTGACAAGCCTGTCGTCACAGAAACCCTCATGAAACCTACCATATCTCCTCCTTCGCTCTTGCCCTGTGATCCTATTTCTAATTTGGAACCCTCGACCTATCCTGATTCTACCCAACCTGACACTCTACCAGATTCGTATCCTAAGGGTTTTGTTAAGACTGTTAAAAAATCCACAAGGAAAAAGTGTAAAGGCAACATCAATGTCAATTATAAGAGTAAAAGGGCCGCTTGTTGGGTTTCACGATGTGCTCGAAATAAACCCAAGCCCTGTGCAGACCAAAACGCAATTTTGGTAAGTGAGGATTCTGATTCGGAAATTGAAAGATTCATGGCCGAAGAGTATCCATATTCATATGGACTTTTCTCTGACAGACCCTAAGATTATGTTACTAACCTTCCACCATGTCTAAAGGACAATCCTAATTTCCCCAGAATCAAACTCAGTAATGAACCTACGGGTCCAATGGAAGATTCCCCACCTGTTAATACTGTCAGTGCCGATACACAGTCTATACAGCCGCACTGTAATGAATGTCGATCCTGGATCGATAGGTATTACAAAGATGTGCCTTTACTTCAGTCTCGGCTTAAATCCTTGGAAGACCAGGTGAATTCACTAACAAATAAAATAGAAGACTCCAATCCGTAGCTCAAACCAAAGACAAACACCAAAAAACCACAGGGTCTGTTGTTTTTAAGAACGTGGAAGCAGCGACTGCAATAGTAAATTCAAAGATTGCTTGATTTGTTCGAATCCCTTAATTTGAGGTATGATTTTTTTTAAATAAGTTTAGTATGATTCTATATTTTTCAAATTAGGATACACAATTTGTTTACACAGATTACCTTTAATTTGTTTTGATTGATTCAATAAAATATGATTCTAGTTATAATTTTAACTAGCTACAGAATCGTGAGATTCTGTAGCTAGTTAGAAAAATTCGAATTACTTGTTTTGATAATTGAAAATACATATGAAATATTTTATTCTTATTTGTTTTCAGGAACCTATGATTTCTAAGGAGATTTGAAGCACTGTTGGCATCTCTCAGCATACTATCTTTATGTTTTTAAATAGAATAGGCTGTTAGTTTTTGGTATCAAGTAGAATCTGGGAGGTTGCATCCCCCACATTTTTTGGACCAAATTGGATGTTATCAACAGGAAACGTTTTGTCCCTGTAACCTATATAAGTATGTTGTTTTGTAAACTTGAGATCATCTCTGCCTGGGGGCAAAAAATATGGATTTATGATTTACAGACTTGAATGGAATATGATATTTGCACATCTTTAGCTTCTCTATATCGTGTTTTTATTCAAATTATGATTATTTCGATTTGTAGTTAGATCGTGATTGCTTTAGACATCGTGGTTTATTGCAGATTGATATGATAAAATTTATATGATATCCATATTTTATGTCCAATAATTAACATGCAGTAATTATTATGTTCAAACTTGAGATTTAGAGATTTATCTTCATCATTCGTTGAGCATTTATACACAAGTTTCACAGCAAGATTTATCTCAATGTGTCCACTTGTGAAATTACAAAATTGTTGTTACTATATCTCCTTTATGTTATATCTTTGGGATTCAATCACTACTGCTTCACGTTTACAAGAAGCATTTGTAGGGCCTGTTGCAGGTTTGCCTCATCAAACAGCAAGATTGGATGCTATACACAAGACGAATATCAGATCCGATTACAGGTTAGTTTGTGAGTTTTATTTCATTAGTTTAATACAGAAATTTCCTGCAGTCTAAACATATTCTACTATTTATTATCTCTGTTTTCAATTAGACAGTTTGATTTTTTCATTTCTTGTTTATAAACATTATAAATATATATATATATATATATATATATATATATATATATATAAAAAATCAAAAATATTGAATGATAGCTTTGTTGTTGTTTAATAAATCAATCCATATTCGATTTTCACAGATTTAGATTAAAATTTGCATTTTGTAAATGTTATACATATATTAGAAATAAATCCATTTGTATATATTATACATACAATAAGTATATTTATGTTATAAACATTATTTAGTAAACTATAGATATATATCAGATCTGTATATAATTTTCAGCGAGTTAAGTTATCTTCTTTTCTTTAGTTTTGTTTTTCACTTTCTTAGGACTTGGATCAGCTAACGAAGCCACTAAACCCATCAGAGTGGATCAATCCAAACGGCTTGGGTTAATTAGACAACCCCGGACCGGATTCACTCCTTCAGTTGACGAGCTGTCAATTTCGCCCGTCAACAAATGGCGCTAGAAGGAGGGCCTGAAAATTATTAATGGCACGAGGTGGTCGTAAGACTCCTCCACCACCTACCCGCTCACCTATAGTGACTAGAAGTCATTCAGACGAAAACATTTTCCCTCAAACAACAACCACATCAAACAACGATCTACGGATCACAGTTGAACCAGTAACTCCAAATCCTACGAGTGGTGACATACAAGAGATTGTTCGCCAATTTCTCATAAGAACACACAGTGCCTTCACCCATTTAAGACAACCAAAATGACCTTTGGACCAACCATTAGACTTCTCTGATATCATAGAACAACTTGGAGGCACTGACCTTACTTTAAACCCTACAGATCCAATCCTCAGTCCTGCAGTAGGAGGATCTACTATACCACCATCACCACCTTCTTCATCTCCTTCTTCTTCTGGAGAAGAATCCTCTGACGAAGGGAGTTCCTCATCCCAGCCTTCGACACCACCCACACCTATGGCCAACCAGAACAATCCCACCAGACCCTGGCTCGACCAAGATGTAGTTTCCATACCTGGGCCTCAGCATCCCTTACCCAAACACTCGGAGAAATGGTTCCCTAAATTTGACCCAGACTCCAAACAGATCGTCAAAGATCACATCAAAAAGTTTATGTTATCCATTAGACTTCATAGTGTCGAGCACAAAGACGTAGTCTGTAGATTGTTTCCCTACACCTTTGAGGGAAATGCCTCTACCTGGTACTTTCCCCAACAACCCCACACCATCATGTCATGGGAGAAGTTTGAATATTATTTTCTTGAGAAGTTCGGAGACGACAAGTCTCCTGAAGTTCTAGTCATGGAGCTTTCTAGTTTAAGAATGAATCCCAAAGAAAAGATCAAAGACTTTAATCAAAGGTTCTTGACACTAAAGAACCGAATCCCTGCGGATTCAATGCCTTCCGAGAATCTGATTATAACATATTATACGAAAGCCTTACATCAAAGCATAGCCATTTGGGTAAAGAGATCCAAGAAAGCCACGTTGTTAGAAGCCTTCGAAGAGGCTAGTCAAATCGAGAAATACATCCTCATCTTAAAAGACACTACTAGCAATGAGACAGAGACTAGTTCATCTTCCAAAAACAAATCGAAATCCTCCCTAGGCCTTCCCAAAACAAAGCTCAACCTGAAAGCTCAGATTTAGAAAACTTACAGAAAGTCATTCAAAAACTGTCCAATCAAGTTATAGATTTGAAAAGGACGACTGAAGAAGCTTCTTCGAGTAAAGGACCTTACAAACCCCCTTTTAGGAAGCCTTTTCCCACCAACCGACCTAATTCAAATACTGAAGGCCTAAATCTACAAAGCCTGCAATTCGCTATTCAAACGATTCTAGAAGCACATGATAACTTGATGCCTCTCGAGATCCCTGAAGAAGTAGCTGAACAAGAGACAGTAGAAGAAGATGAATCCTCTCCGAATATTTTTGGACATTTTTCGGATAGTATTTTTCAATCTAATTTTGAAACAGTGCATCCTTACAATACTAGGAGTAAGATAGAAAACAAGCCTTCTTCTGAAATCACTATGACTTTGCCTCCAAAATAGTCTAAATCAACTGAGACTAAACATAATTCAATAAACCCAAGCTTATATTATGATTTGGTTGAAGATCTAAAAAATCTTAGGGCTAATATTTATGTTTATGAATTATTAAAATTCCCTTTTATTCTGCAAAAAATGCTACAAAATATTGCAGAGAACAGCAAAAATGGCAATCCAAGCAGTAACAAAGGTGTTCAGAACAACCCCAAAGTTCCTTAGAAGGCCTCCACCAAAACTACTTATGATCCTCACGAGAAAATATACCTTCCTGTAAATAATATAACAAATGTAGATAAATCATTTTTAGAGGCCGCAAGTAAAAAGCAACAAGCTTCCACTATTAGTACTCGCAGAAATGTCCCTCCATTTTTGTTAACTTTTGAAATTTTCAATAGGAATGTGCATAACTACATGGTAGATTCAGGAGCGTCATCTAACGTAATTCCTTGGTCTATTTTTCAAAAGATTAATGTCGAAGTTCAACCATCCACCTTGAAGATTATCCATCTTGATCAAACTAGTGTTAAAGTTATAGGCGAATTGAGAAATGTGCTTATAAGATTTTCGTCTAACCCTAAAGTTCATCAAGTGATTGATATTATTGTTGTAGATATCCCAGAATTTTATGGTTTGTTTTTAAGCATAGATTGGTCAGAATAGCTACACGGCTATTTTGTGATGGATTGGTCTCACTTGTGGCTACCTGAGAATGGAAAGCCCAACAGAATCAAGGTAAATCGTGAATGTTATCTAAAGTTCACAATGACTGATTTAAATGATCCCAATGAACCATTCACTCCTTCTGTCGATTCGCCTGAAATACAGGGGATGGATACCTTTTTCGGTAATTTCATGGTCGAAACTTCTACTATCACTAATCCGGAACAACAGTCAGAAATTTTGACATATATGCAGCCAACAGCTTCTGCCCAGTGGTCACATGCAACCGACAACAATCAAATATGGTCTCTTTACTTTGATGGGTCAAAATCCAAGGAAGGAGCTGGTGCAGGCTGCGTGATCATCGATCCAACAGGTAACAAGACCCTGATTGCTTGCAGGTTAGAATTCGAATGTACAAACAACACAGCAGAATATGAGGCACTATTGCAAGGCCTCAGAAAAGCATTAGATATGAACGTTCAAAATTTAACTGTCTTTGGTGATTCGAAAATCGTAGTTAGACAGGTAAAAAATTATATCCATTGTTTATCTCCGCACCTTAAAAGCTACCAAACTGAGGTATGAAATTTGATGAATAAGTTTGTTGCATTTAACATAAATTATATTCCTAGATTGAATAATTCGGAAGCTGATTTGTTAGCTAACGTAGCTTCAAAACTTTTCCCTGCAGAAGGCTTATCTCCGAATGCATTCTCCATCGAACTGTTGTTCAGACCATCCATCCCAGACACCATCACAAATTGGAGAGTCTTCGATGACGATCAACAGATTATAAGTTTTCTGCATATGGAAGAAACTTTCCAAGGTGCGGTGATCGACGAAGGTACCCATGATGAAAATCTTCGAGACTTTACGGTAATACCAGATCCAAGATCTCCAAAATCTTCATCAGACATGGTAAATTCTATCCCAAAATTTGTAGTTAGATTAGAAAAATTTTATGATCTTCACGACAAGTTCCAAAAATCAGTGAACTGTAAAACGAATAGTTCCTCTTTGACGAATGAAAAAGTAAATTTGGGAACTAAAGACAACCCACAGTGCATTAATTTAGGGGTGGGGTGTTTTGAGCAAGAAAAAGCAGCATTTATTAAATTGTTTAAGGAATTCAAAGATGTTTTTTCTTGGATGTACGATGACCTAAAAACATTTGATCCTAACATCATACAACACGTTATTCCTATGAAACCCCAAACCCAACCTTTTCAACAAAAGTTAAGGAAAATGCACCCAAAACTCAAAACAACTGTCAAGAAGGAATTAAACAAACTCCTGAATGCTAAGATAATCTTCCCAATTAGGCACACACAATGGGTCTCTAATCTTGTCCCTGTCCAAAAGAAGAGTGGTGAAATCCGACTATGTGTCGATTTCCGAAATCTTAATCGAGCGTCTGATAAAGACAACTACCCTGTCCCTCCCATGTAACAGATCCTTCAACAGGTATCTGGTTCTGAAATATTATCTTTGTTGGATGGTTTTTCAGGGTATAACCAAGTTCTGATGTCCCCTCTAGACCAACTCAAAACCTCCTTCCACACTCTGTGGGGCACCTACGTTTATAGGAAGATTCCCTTTGGACTCATAAATGTCGGTGCCACTTTCCAGAGAGTGATGGACATCGCTTTCCGAGGCTTAATCAATCAATCTGTCGTAGTCTACCTGGACAATGTCACTTTCTTCTCGAAAAACAAAGAAGATCATCTAGCTCATTTAAGATCCGTTCTACAACAATGTTGTAAGTACGACATTTCTTTGAATCCTAAAAAATCTATCTTCGCAGTAGAAAAAGGTAAACTCTTAGGATTTATTGTATTGAGCGAAGGGATGATTATCGACCCTGAAAGAACTCAAGTCATTTCAAAACTTTCCCCTCCCTCGTCCAAAAAGTCTATGCATTCTTTCTTAGGTCAGATAAACTTTGTTAGGAGATTCGTCCCCAGCGTTTCAGAAATGGTGAGACCATTACAAAACCTAATAAAAAAGGACGTACAATACCATTGGGGACCTTTATAAATCCAGGCTTTTAATTCAATAAAAAAGGCCATAATAGACGCTCCTTCTCTAATGAGCCCCGACTTTTCACAAGACTTCACCCTCTACACATTTTCTTCTGACCATTCATACGCCACCGTTCTAACTCAAAAGAACGTTGAAAACAACGAAGTCCCAATCGCCTTTATGAGCTCAGCCTTCAAAGGGGCAGAACTTAATTACCCAACAGTAGATCAGCAAGCCTATATTTTTTTCCAAGTAGTAAATCACTTCTGATCTTATCTTTTGAAATCTAGGACGAAAATCATTGTCCCTTACCCAACTGTCAGAAATTTGTTAGTACAGAAAGAACTATGCGAAAAAAGGGCAAAATGGGTCACATCCTTGCAAGAGTATGACATAGAAATCACCCCAGCACAAATAGTAAGAGGCCAAGGGTTATGCAAGTTAGTCGTTGATTCAACTGCAGGACAGCAAGAGGAAAATGATATGTCAAATCCAAGACAACACTATCAAAATCTAATCTGTTGTGCACAAAACCTTGTTAGTCCCTGGTATGATGATATAAAATTTTGTCTTATACATGGATCAGCTCCCCATCACCTGGATCCCACAAAAAGAAGAGCACTAAGATTAAAATTTTCTTCTTTTCAGCTGATTAATGGTATTTTGTTTCGTCAAAATTTTGATGGAGTACTTTGAAAAAGTTTTATTGGAATTACACGCAGGAGAAGCTGGTGGGCATTTTGGTGGAGATACCACTGCCCATAAAGTATTAAGAGAAGATTATTACTAGCCTACCCTTTTTAAATATGCTCATGCTTTGTGTCTCAAGTGTGTAATTTGTCAAAAAGAATCCAGATGGATACAGAAACTAGCCTTCCCTCTGCAACCATTTTTAGTAGACTCCCCTTTTCAGCAGTGGGGTCTAGATATTATAGGCCCGATCAGTCCGCCATCCTCATAGCAGCATAAGTATATCATAACAGCCACAGATTACTTCACTAGGTGGTCCAAGGCTGCCCCATTAAAAGCTGTAAATACCAGCCAGGTAATGTCTTTCTTGAATTCAAATATTATTATTCGTTTCGGTATCCCTGAATGCCTGGTATTTGATAATGCTTCTTACTTTTCGTCTCTTGAGATGAGTGATTTCGCTTTAGAAAAGGGAATTAAATTAAAGTATTCTGCCAGCTATTACCCCCAAGGCAACGGTTTGGCAGAATCGACTAATAAAAATCTGATCAAAATCATTAAGAGAATGGTCTCTGAAAATCATAAAAATTGGCATAATGCACCGTTAAACGCAATCTGGGCTGATAGGGTAACTCCTAAAACTGCTATAGGTAACTCACCTTTCTTTCTCATTTACGGCAGAGAGGCGATTCTTCCACCACATGTCCTCCTTCCCTCTCTGCAGCTATCGTAGAAAGTATAAGAAGAGGACTGTCCCCCTTTGGAGAATCAAATTAACGCTTTGTTAAAATTAGAAGAATTGAGGGCTCAAGAGAAACGGAAATTGGATCAACATCAACTCATTGTTAAAAACTAGTTTGATTCCAATTTTGGCTCTGACAGAAATTTTGAGGTAGGTGACCTTGTCCTAAAATGGGACAAACCACATGAGGGAAAAGGAGAACATACAAAGTTTCAGAACTTATGGCTAGGACCATTCTTAATTGCTGAGAAATTGGGTCCCATTTCCTTCCAATTACAGAATTTAGAGGGACAGCCAGACACCTATCTGGTGAATGGCCAAGCTCTAAAAAGGTACTTCGCCTGATGACACTCCCATGTACACTATGTAAATATTTTTGTTTTGCTTGTTTTTTTTTTCTTCGCTGGTTTGTTTTGATTTTTCCCTTATGCTTACCAGTTTTTTTCTTTTTGAGACGCACATGCCTGCACCATGGGCTAGTTCAGACAAAGAGAACAGAAAAATTTCCCCTCTAAAAATGACTACTGAAGATTGTTTAAGCATCAATTGTGATATTCTTCTAAGTTTGCATGCCATGATAAAGATAACATGTTGTTTGAAAAGTGTTTCTTGATTTCAATCTGTAACTGAAGTTACTCACGATCATCCATAAAAACTCTTGTTACGTTGTCCCTGTTCCTTAAAAGAACAACTCAAAGATGTCTCCCTGCCCTCGAAAGTTGGTTTTATTAACAGACTATTTCTAGATCTTAATGAAGGACATCTAAGAAAATTATTCAAGATCTGCAATTTACTACGATGTGTCCAAAACCAGGATTTTCAGTGTCACCCCGCTCTATTAAATATCTTTAAAACTAAATAAACCTTCAGAGAGATGTGGGAAGTGCTTGTAAACCCACCGGGATACTAAACAGGTCTGCTGGCAGTGGGTAAATGCATGCATGATGCCAATATAACTTCGTCGGGGTATTGAACAGGCCCGCTGGCAGCGAAGCAATGTCAGGTACATGAAAATTCTCAGATATGGATTCTTGTGACCTTAATGTCCTTCGTTCTGATCTGGAACTTCTTGGCAGGATACAGATATCGGAGTGGGTTAAATGACATCCCTGTCGAGGCTATGGATGCCTGTTGGTAGCAGTGGCCCTATCAACAATATTGAAGTTTTTAACTTTAATATCGTGACTCTCTTCTGTTAAGATTGTTGTCAGCTTTCATCTTTTAAAATAACAGTAATCTGAAACTGAAATGTTTTACAATTGATAATGATGTTCAGACAACTTTTTGGTTGTTTTCGATTCGAAGTTTTTTCTGATTATCCTAATCTTAACTCATTCATTTGGCAGAGATAACTGCTTCTATGAGTGTGTCGCCATTGTTGGCAGCAATAATATAATCTCTATTTTTACAAGCTGCCTACACAGGGTCTTTAAATTCTCGTTACTCGTCACGACCTTTCTCACTAAACAACACTTGTCACTTGTCGCTTTCTACATACCTGCTTTTCGATTTTTGTTTTCATGAATGTAAGCATGAAAACTCACAGCTGGAATTCACACTTGATTTCGATTTTTTATCAAAGGATAATTGTTCCTATGGTCTATTGTCGAATTGTCGTCTTTTGCTATGAACTTGATGATTTTCCTAGTTTATAACTCTTTGGTCCTAGACTCTAGTCATTCCTTGGTTACATAAGTATAAAACCTCCACTCTTTTAGTGTTTGATTAATATCAATGGGGTTTTGATTCATAAAAAAATTTAATGGTTCGATGTCTATTTGATACATTAATCTTTGTGATCAAGTCGTGGATATGCATACTATTGTTTTCAACTTCTCTGATCCTTATGCGTACTAATGTGCCAAGGTGTTATTTTAAGTACAACGCGATATTATTAATCTGCATGGCCTCGATCTACATGACCTCTTTCACATGCATGGTAATTAACGCTCATGCCTACCATTTTGAGCTGTCTTTGCATTGCATTGAGGAAACTTGGGGCTATGGCTCTGTGTTTTTTCTATCAAACCCTACCTCTGATTCCCGTGTTGGTTACTTTCTGTTAGCCATGGCTCCTATGGTGAGGATTGAGCCCAACGACATCTAGACCTTGTTATCATTTGACAATGCCAGAGATGACTTAGAAAGGAACGGTTGGCGTGTGTTTATTGAAAAGTTTGAGGGTTTTAATCTAAGAGTTTCTCAAGAATTCGCGTTGACATTCGACGGTTGCAGAGAAAAAATAGGAGACGTCCAGCTTGAGTTAAATGAAGATTTTATGAGCCAAGCTACCGGTCTACCAGCTGTGGGGAAAAAAAGGTTCAAAAACTCAAAGGTTGAAGAGGTTCCCTGGTCATTGTTGTTCACCTCAAGGAGAATTACCAGTTGCGACCGAGGTATGTCTGTCTCAGCTTTAAAACCTAGATGGCATGATCTGTTAGCTATTGTGAAATAGTTTGTTATCTGTGAGGGGAGATATGGGTTGGTTTTCTTGTATCACTTGCGATTACTTATGAGTTTTATCTATTTCCCCCTGAACATGCCCTATTTCCTCCTTCGAAGTCTATACAAGATGGAAAAATGGTTTAAGAGGCAGAAGTCTGATTCTAGTTTGTTCCACCATTGTTTAATCAAGATTATTAGTATACATCAATTGAAATTAAACAATGATTGTTGGGATGCTTTTCTGTTACGAAATGGTTTTGGTAGTAGTGAGTTGGGACAGGTTGACAAGCCTATCGTCACAAAAACCCTCGTGAACCCTACCATCTCTCCTCCTTCTCTCTTTCCCTGTGATCCTATTTCTAATTTGGAACCCTCAACCTATCCTAATTCTACCCAACCCGACACTCTACCAGATTCGTATCCTAAGGGTTGTGTTAAGACTGTTAAAAAATCCACAAGGAAAAAGTGTAAAGGCAACGTCGATGTCAATTATAAGAGTAAAAGGGCCACTCATTGGGTTTCACGATGTGCTCGAAATAAACCCAAGCCCTGTGCAGACCAAAACACAATTGTGGCAAGTGAGGATTCTGATTCTAAAATTGAAATATTCCTGGCCGAAGAGTATCCATATTCATATAGACTTTTCTTTGATAGACCCTACGATTATGTTACTAACCTTCCACCCTGTCTGAAGGACAATCTTGATTTCCCCGAAATCAAACTCAGTAATGAACCTACAGGTCCAATGGAATATTCCCCACCTGTTAATACTATCAATGCCGATACACAGTCTATACAGCCGCACTGTAATGAATGTTGATCCTGGATCGATAGGTATTACAAAGATGTTCCTTTACTTTAGTCTTGGCTTAAATCCTAGGAAGACCAGGTGAATTCGCTAACGAAGGAGAATAGCAGACTCCAATCCGTAGCTCAAACCAAAGACAAATGCTAAAAAACCACAGGGTCTGTTGTTTTTAAGAACGTGGAAGCAGCGACTGCAATAGTAAATTCAAATATTGCTTGATTAGTTTGAGTCCCTTAATTTGAGGTATGATTTTTTTTAAATAAGTTTAGTATGATTCTGTCTTTTTCAAATTAGGATACATGATTTGTTTGCACAGATTACCTTTAGTTTTTTTTTATTGATTCAATAAAATATGATTCTAGTTATAATTTTAACTAGCTACAGAATCGTGAGATTCTGTAGCTAGTTAGAAAAATTTGAATTACTTGTTTTGATAACTGAAAATACATCTGAAATCTTTTATTCTTATTTTTTTTCAGGAACCTATGATTTCTAAGGAGATTTGAAGCACTGTTGGCATCTCTCAGCATACTATCTTTATGTTTTTAAATAGAATAGGTTGTTAGTTTTTGGTATCAAGTAGAATCTGGGAGGTTGCATCCCCCACATTTTTTGGAACAAATTGGATGTTATCAACAGGAAACGTTTTGTCCCAGTAACCTATATAAGTATGTTGTTTTGTAAACTTGAGATCATCTCTGCCTGGGGGCAAAAACTATGGATTTATGATTTACAGACTTGAATGGAATATGATATTTGCACAGCTTTAGCTTCTCTATATCATGTTTTTATTCAAGTTATGATTATTTCGATTTGTAGTTAGATCGTGATTGCTTTAGCTATCATGGTTTATTGTAGATTGATATGATAAAATTTATATGATATCCATATGTTATGTCCAATAATTAACATGCAGTAATTATTCTTTTCAAACTTGAGATTTAGAGATTTATCTTCATCATTCGTTGAGAATTTATACACAAGTTTCACAGCAAGATTTATCTCAATGTGGCCACTTGTGAAATTATAAAATTGTTGTTACTATATCTCCTTTATGTTATATCATTGGGATTCAATCACTACTGCTTCACGTTTATGAGAAGCATTTGTAGGACTTGTTGTGGGTTTGCCTCATCAAACAACAAGATTGGATGTTATACACAGGACAAATATCAGATCCGATTACAGGTTAGTTTGTGAGTTTTATTTCATTAGTTTAATATAGAAATTTCCTGCAGTCTAAACATATTCTACTATTTATTATCTCTGTTTTCAATTAGACAGTTTGATTTTTTCATTTCTTGTTTATAAACATTATAAAAATATATATATAAATCAAAAATATTGAATGATATCTTTGTTGTTGTTTAATAAATCAATCCATATTCGATTTTCGCAGATTTAGATTAAAATTTGCATTTTGTAAATGTTATACATATATTAGAAATAAATCCATTTGTATATATTATACCTACAATAAGTATATTTATGTTATAAACATTATTTAGTAAACTATAGATATATATCAGATTTGTATATAATTTTCAACTAGTTAAGTTATCTTCTTTTCTTTAGTTTTGTTTTTCACTTTCTTAGGACTTAGATCGGCTAACGAAGCCGCTAAACCCGTCGGAGTGGATCAATCCAAACAACTTGGGTTAATTAGACAACCCCGGACCGGATTCACTCCTTCAGTTGATGAGCTGTCAATTTCGCCCGTCAAAAGCATGGTATACTCTTTTATCCCTATGACTCTTGAAACAATCAACCCTAGTGAACATAGTGTGACCTCAAACACACTAAAAAATGAATACATTATGGATATAAACATAGTAACATCATAATATATTGACCCTACTAATACACTATGACTCTTAACCCCTAT
>ML781636.1:552370-584916 GCA_009831015.1 Picea engelmannii | reverse complement strand
TTTATCAATATAACAATCAACTTCAATATTTTATTCATGGAGATTTCTTCCTTCATTTAATTGAATTAGTAAGTGCTAGCCAACCATTAGGTGTGCAAGTATCCCAACCATTATTGTCACTGTTATATTATTTTCAATTTATGAAAGTGTGATCCCTTTTGGGTACTAGGGATGTAACAAGTGGTATCAAAGCTTCAATCAAGCTTTGTTAGTGTTTTTTTGTTAGGTCTTAAAAATAAAAGAGAGAAGAAAATGACAATCAATTACTATCATTTCACCGATCGGGGTTGAGTTTCAAGAGCAATTCCATATCTTTATCAATGAAAAAAGAGAGAGATTATACCTACAATTGAAGGGAAAAGGGTATGTGGATTCCATAAACCTAGAATATTATGGAATCCACATACCCTTTTCCATAGAATATACTAACTAGATCCAAAAACCAAAGACATGAAATATGGTACTACACATATAATATATTATCAAGGAAAAAACAAGCTACATGAAATTTGGACATTTGAACAAAAATTTACAAGTTAAATGAGTACATCAATAAAAAATAGCATACTAACCTTGCAAGTTCAAAATCCAAGCTATGTAGATCGAGAATTGGATTTGTTCAACCGGTGGGTGACGGAAAAAATAAACAGCTCAAACAAAATCCAAGAACAGTGTTGCAACTATAGAAATTGTGTCACAAAGTCTCTTCAAGTCACGTATATATAGATCAAATAGTCAACTAGCCGTTAACACCAACCAATGAGATAGGCAAAATTTTCGTCGCTATTGCCATGAAAGTTCATCGCTATTGCGACGAAAATCTCAACTAGATTAAAATAATATTTTCATGGATATTGTGATGAACTTTCATGGCAATATCGACAAAAATCCCGCCCTATTTAAAAAAAAAAAAAGATGAAACTAGTGGAAGCGTGGAAAATTTTTGTGGAGTAATCCGCCCATATGTAGTAGTGCTTAGTTCTTGCAATCAACCCCGTTTTGCATATAAAACACTATTACACCTTCTATGAGCTCAACCAATGGAAAGAATGATGACAAATAATTCAGACCCAAACCATAACATGTAATTACGCTTCAAGAAAACAAAAGATGGTGCAAAAAAAATCGGTCAAGAGAGGTAATGATCACAAACAACTGAGTCATTTTAGTAATGGGGGACCAACTTAACCAACAGAAAAGGTATGATTTTTTATGGAGGTATAGAGTAATGAGAGAGGAGGGGCAAGGGTGCAAAATTAGGTCTCAACATTGGCTCCAACTAGGGACATCATCCCCCTGTGGGGTGCTAAGAAAAACATATCAGGTGCCTTGGAATTCAATAACTTTCTCCCACTTCCCTTAACTTACCTTTTTTTTTGTCTGTCAACCATGTATATTTGTCACTGTCTCTCAGCCATGCATCTCCGAAATTCAAAATTGTAGCTACACCCTAGTGCCTTTGTTGGGCTATGGAGTCTTTATTCACACACAAACTAACTAATCAAATCAAAATGAAAAAGAAAATCAATTATGGTACAAGAGGGACCTTCCCTCAATCTTTCAAGCAAAATAGTGTTTCAGGAAGCACCCATTTACTGAGCCTCCAAAGATCTCAGTATCATCTATATTGTGAAAAACAAATGTATTATTTTCCATAACCTTAACCACCTTAAAAGGACCAAACCAAAGGTTATCTAACTTACCATGCTTAGGCTTCTTATCCCTTCTAGCATCCCATCTCAAGACCATGTCTCATTCTTGAAAGATCTACTTCTTGGTTTTCTTGTCAAAAGTTGATTTGACCTTGCTTTGGTATGCCTCAATTATCTAATTTGGTGCTTCTCTCTTTTGTTGAACCTCTATAATCTGAAATATTCTTCTATGGATGTCATTTGTCTCCTCAATTTCTTCCTGTAATAATTTTAGGATTGGTAGCTTGAGTTGAGTAGGGAAGACAACATTTATCCCATAGACTAACTGAAATGGTGAGGTTCCCAAATATCTCTTGGTGATGATCCTACCATCCCACAAGGAATACTTAAGTTTAGAGTCCCAGGATTTCGTTTTTTTAGTAAACAATTTCTTGATGATCCTGATGAGAGAGAGTCTTGTTTGATGACTTGGCCAGTCCATTTCCCTGAGGGTAGTAAGGCATGGAATGTGTTAAGGCAATGTTATGGCTACCACATAAGTCAATCATGGCCTTGGACTTGAATGTCTGGGAATTATCTTTTATTAAATTTCTAGGGCAGCCAAACCTGGCAAAGATATTTGTCTCCAAGAAATTCATGATCACCTTGTCAGTAGCATTCTTGGTAGGCATAGCCTCAGTCCATTTGGTAAAGTAGTTAGTGGTAGTGAGAATCCACTTATGCTTCCCTGGAGGGTGGATTTATCTCACCTATGAAATATAATCCCCATTGTTGGAAGGGACCACTGGTAGTGACAGGTTTTAAGGGTAGTGAGAGTAATTTATGTTTTCCTGCAAACTTCTAACATTCATTGCATGCCCTTGCTATGGTGAATACATCAGAGAAAAGGGTGGGCCAGTAGTACCCTGCCCGTAGGATCTTGAGGGTTGTGACTTTCCAATGTTGGTTTCCTCCACAAACTCCTTTGTGCATATCTGTTATGAATTTTTTAGATTCATATTCATCAAGACATTTTAATAGGATTCCAGCAGGATCCCTCCAATACAAGTTCTGATTTAAAATGCAGAATTTTATAGATTTTAATTTGTGAGACATGGCCTTCGTTATTTTCAAATTTGGTGGGCATTCTAGATGTTGCGGAAATTAAATAGCATCTATGTACCAAGGTGAAGAAGAGTAGTTTTCAAATACCTGCATGATGTCCTTTCCAAACTGTGTCATGGGTGCATCTAATTGGGTGAAGGTATGATGTAATTCCAACACCTTATAGTTTGACTCTGATAACATCTTGGCAAGTCCATGTCCCTTAATAATCCTGGTGGGTTTTATGTGAAGGTCATACTCCAATAATTTGACAATCCATTTTCCTCTCTTCCCTTCATTGTCTGGCTGGACTAGGATCTCTTTCACACTATTGTTGGGAACATAGGATTTTATGTTAGACTGTAACACAAACACCCTAAAGGCCTTCAAAGCTTTGACCAATGCATAATATTTCTTTTCTAATATGTCATACTTCATCTCAGCATCTCGGAGGGATTTTCTAAAAAAGGCTATGGGTTGTTCATTCCCTTCTTCATTTTTTTGCAGCAGTACTACAACAATGGTTTCCTCGGAATTGAAAGAGAAAATAAAGAACTCTTTGGAATAGTCAGAATTGACCAATACAGGGGTTGCAACTAAAGCTTGTTTGATCCTTTGTAATGTTTATTTTTCTTCTAGTGACCACTTAATAACAACATATTTATTCATCATGTTAGTACTGATAGGCCTTATGATTTCAGCAAAGTTTGGCACAAAGCGCCTTAAAAAATTTATTCTGCCTATAGAAGACTGGATAGACTTCTTATTTCTGGGGATTTCAATTTCATGAAGGCATCAACTCTCTTTGGTTCTATTTTTATTCCTCCTGCTGATATGATGTGGCCTAGGATCTTACCTTCCGGAATGGCAAAGTGGGACTTCCTAGGATTCAAAGAGATCACATACCTTCTGGATTTCCAGAAAATTTGTTCAAGGTGTTGTAAATGTTCATCATCGGATTTGGAGAAAATGGTGATGTCATCCAAATACATAACCATGAATTTTTCTTTCTCCCCCACAAAGGCTATATCCATGGCCCTCTGAAAGGTGCCCTACATTCATCAGTTTGAAGGGCATTTTGTCATACATGAATGCCCCCCATGGGGTGTTGAATGTTGGTTTTTCTTTGTCTTCTTCACACACTGCGATCTTGTTATAACCATAGTATCCATATAGAAAGGAAAACATGTGGGCACCTACTACCCTTTGAAAAATATGGTCCATATTGGGAAGGGGGTAGTTTTCCTTTAGAGAACACTTGTTGATATTTCTGAAATCAACACACAAGCGTATTTCTCCACTCTTTTTCCTGACAGGTACCAAGTTGGCCACCCAATCTGAGTACCTTAAGGGCACAATAATTATGGAATCAAGCATTTGTTTCAACTCTTTCTCAATAATGGACATCAGCATTGGATTAAATTGCCTAATTTTCTATCTGAATGGTTTAGAACTAGCCTTCAGAGGGATCTTGTGTTGGATGATGTCAGTGTCAAATGTCTTCAAATCCTCATACGACCATGAAAAAATATCAGCAAAATTTTTCATGAGGCTGACATACCTATCTTTTTGTTCTGCAGCTAGTGCTTTGGACAAATTGACTATTTTTGGATTTTCAGCAGTCCTAATGTTGCATTCCATTACCTCTTGTTATTGATTTTTTATGGCATCTTCTCTGCATATATCATTACTATAAAACAACATTTCTAGTGGCACTAGACCCCTGAGGATGTGATTTGTTTTAAGTTCCACAATGTTGGGCCAACCACTTTTTTCAGCAGATGATATGTTTGTTGATTTTCTTATTCATCCTCTTCACCCTCTTGATCTATTGAGATACTAGAGAATTCTTCAATGTTCTGCAAAAACCTTTGTAGCTCCAAATCATCACTAAAGACTTGTCAGTTCTTTATGTTGTCTAGTATTGTTGTCCTATGTTTGAATTCCACTTGATACTTAAGATGTGGACCAATGGGAGGTCTGAAGGTACTGGTAGCCAAGGACAAAGAATATTCCTTCTGATTTTCCTCTCTAGGAATGAAGGATATGTTAAATGCTAAAAAGAAGTTGTCAACCAGGCCCCATACCTCGTTCCTGTATTGCTTGAGCCTCTGTTGTTTATCTTGATAGATGTTTTTGACTTGGTTGATAATCAACCCATAATCACCAAAAACTTCCAAACTATCAATGGCCATGTCTTTGGTAGCCCTCAATCCCAGCACTAAAGCTTCATACTCAGCTATATTGTTAGTAGTCTCAAATTCCATCTTGTAAGAGAGTTTTATTACTTCTTGTGAAGGGAAATTGAGGAGTATACCATCCCTAGAACCTTCATTTGATGAAGAACCATTGAAATACATATTCCATACCTTGTTTTGTTGATCTGTCAATGATTGATTTATGCATTTGGTGACTGTTATTTCTGGTTCGTCATCATTTAGATGGAAAACATATGACTTGATCTCATCCTCAACAGCATAAACTAGATGGTTACTTGGATTCTAATGATCACTGACGATATATGCCAATATGATCTCCCTGTATAGCCTCCTATGTTCTCCTCCAAAAATAGATATGGTAGCATATGTGAGGTCCATTTGTAATGATCCTCCAACCTTCTTGCCCCATGTCCTATACAAGAGAATACCAAACTTGGGAGGAATTTCAGCCACAACAATGTCCATCACTACACTTTTCATGGGTAAATGTTCCAAAGAAACCACCAATTTTTTTATCAATCCCAAACATTTCACTTTTTTAGAGTCAAAGGAGTAAAGGTATTGGTAGGGCTTGGTGATATCCAGACCTAGTTCCTCCATTACAACCTTAGGCATAACATTATGTGAGGCACCTGAGTCCATGAGACAGTTATGTAGGATCTTGTCATGGACATTCAAAGATATGTATAATGGTGGAGAGGCATCAGAACCATCCTCAATGTGTGGACCCACAATAATGGTTGGGTTTTCATCCTACAGACTGATTACATCAGAAGTTACAACAGAAATAGGTGGTTGCAGAACCTTCATAATATATTTTTTCAATGGCTCATTTTTTCACCAATTCTAACAAAGGCATGGGGATTTTTATTTTTCTCAACTCATGCTCTAGGATGAAAGAGTCTTGTGGTCTGTCAGCTTCCTTTACTTCAAGGACAAACAGTTTAGATGGGGGAGGTTGGTGAGATTTGGTCAATGTACCCTTGCTTGGATTTTGATTGGGAGGAATTTCTAGTTGTTTTTTTTATCAGAGGTGGTGGATTTGGGAGCCCCTGTTCTAGGCCTCAAATCATACTTATTTTGGGGTTGGCCTTGAATAAATCCCTCTTCCCCTACTTCAATATCAAATCGATTTGGCAGTTGTGCTACCTCATAATCTTGTTGTGTTAAGTGACTAGTATAAAAATCAGTTTCATTTGAGAGTACAGCAGCACCATCCACATCTTCATTTTCTACATCCATTTCCTCAATCTGATTGTTTTGGAAAGGAGTTACCACTCTTTGACCATCAACATTCATCCTTTCTCCTTACATTATCTAAGGGACATCATTCGGCCTCCTTAAATGGTTTGTATTTCTATTCCCAGCCCCTTGAAAATCCCTTTTTAGTTGCTTAGATTCCTATTTCATCTTAGTTATTTCAGATGTCAAATCCTTTAATGTGTGGTCATCTCGTCAATTTTATCATCAAATGTGGTTGGGTTAGAGGAGGCAGGGGAATCCTCCCTTTGTTTCTTCTTGTATTTATCATATATAATCTTTAACCTGTCTGATGTTAGGATGTTGGACTCAACCTCAATGGTTGCTTCTTGAATGGACAACAAGGTGGTGGATATTCTCTCCCTCAACAAAAGGGATAATTTTCCATCAAATGCATTGGCATAAGTGATCTTGGTAGAGGCTTCAATTGGTTTGATATCGTTTGGGATTCTACCATACATCTTACTGAATCTCTTGGTGAAGTATGAAATAGACTCACCATTCTTTCTCTTGAGAGCCCCAAACTCAGTGGTGTAATACATATAATCTCTTCTATCTCCCCATTGCCTTATGAAATCTTCATCTAACGCATCAATATCTATAATGGAGGCTGGTGGGAGATCTTAAAACCATTTCCTTACTTCCCCATCTAGGCTATGTACAAACAACCTCATCCACACATCTGCATAGTCAATGTTGAGTTTTTCTACAAATATGTAGAAGGCTACTAGATGCTCCTCGATTGTGACATCCCCTTCCCCATTATACATTGGAAAATATTTCATATAATTTGTGGCAGGGAGAGCATGTAATCCTACAGGAAAAACTAGGTGTGCATATCTAGCAGCAATTATGGCATCCATATTGTTAACATCCATTGCTTGGGCAATAGGAATATGAGGATTGATTGGAGATACAGGGGTGGATGTTGAATTGGATGATGAAGTAGAGGTGGGGTTAAAGGTATCTGAGAGTCCCTGGAAATGTGATTCTCAGGGATAGCAAGTTCAAGATTCTTATGATAGTGGAGAAAGGTAAACTCTTTAGGTGTAACTTTGCCCCTGAGGGATGAGGTATGTCTCTGAGATAGGGTGGATTTTATTAGTTTTCTTTCTAGATCAGAGACTATTGTGTCATTCTCAGGGTTAGGATGAGCCTTATTGTCTTTGATGTGCTCATATTTGGATCTCTTGAGTCCTTTTCTGGGAGGCAGTATTTATTTTTTGAAGTTTACTCAGTGGATTCGCCAGGTGAAAGGTGGCAGTCAATATGTACCTGATCTTTGTTCACAATCAAAGATAAAAATTGCTCATTGTTGTTCTCCCAAGGAAAATTTGATTTGTTACTCAGTTCCCCAGCAACGACACCAAAAGATGTTGGCCCTAAATTCTGCACCTAGCTGCTAAAGGGAAGAGCTAGGCCACCTCAAACTTGGAATGGTTGGTTTTGTTATGATTTGATTTTGTTGGTCAGTTGGAGGGTTGATTTTACCAATACAAAAACATGGTTGGGTTGGAAATATGATATGGTTGTAGGTACTCCTTGGTTGGTGGCACACAAAAGATAGACAAGTGAGAAATAGAGGGATGAACAAAGAAAGAACAATGAACAACTCAATGAATTATCTGTTGTACGAAGTTCAAGTCTTAAAATAATATTTCAAGTCATAAACAAGTATCCAAACACAATTACTCCCATGGGTTATAATAAAACAAATATTTACTAAAGAATTAGTTGTTTTACACGTTGCATACCAGTAAAAGATGAGCTATATAATAGTTGAAAGGAAAATGAAATGTACTTTGCACACATCAAAAATTGCATTCAAGATAAGAGAAAGAACACATATAAATTTGAACATCAAGCACACTGTCATCAAGAGCATATTCACCATGTAGAGAGCTTCATCCCATCATAGAATTGGTTCAACCAATTGATATATTGATTTCCTTCCCGAAAAATCGAACCCACTTTGCATACAAAAGTTGCATATTTATCAAAGTTGTAGAAGTTCTCGTATATCTGAAAGTGAGGCTTAAATCTACACTATCAATTGGAGAACAACTTATTGACTTGAGTAAATATTGCTAGACTATAGTAATGCATACTTTAAAATTGACTTAATAAAAAAGGAAGTGGTTTATATCAAACACAGATGACCACTTACTATGCCTTAATCTAAAAAAGTATTGAACTTAAATAGCTAAAACTGCTACTAATGATAAAACTGAATTGATGCATATGCTAAAGTGAACTGAGCTTTGACAAAACTGACTAGGACTGATAGAACTAAGTTTTGAATCGATCATTTGTATCCATGTGCATTGTTGGAGTCTGACTGGTAGATAACTAGATAGACAAGCATCTTCTTTAGATACACCTTCATAGCAACATTCTTCTTCAAGTCATCTCCTTTAGAAAGAAGCAAGTCTTTTAGTGTTTCTTTTGGAGTCTTTGATACTTCTTCTGCAGTCTGGAGTATAGTTTTTCCAATTCCTAGTTGTGGTGTTGAAAGATCTGGACTTGAAGATTCAGTTCTTGCACTTGTTGGTTGTCATCAACCCTCTCTATTTTGACCTCAACCTACATTTTCTTCTTGTCTTTCTCTGTGATAGACTTGTTTTGGTCAGCAAGTGTTCTACTCCTTGTTCTCATATTATATTTGTGTATTACCACAGTTTCCTTTCCTTGTGTTCCTTTAATGGAACCATGTACTCCCAAAGTATCATTTTTAATATCTGGTTTAATTTCTTGTGAACTATGGTAAGGATCCCCTGCATGTGGTGAGCTTCCAATAGAGTCTTTCTCAAGATCAAGTCCATAATCATGTGCTCCCTGTTGTTGACTAGAGTCTGTAGGATACTCTTTTTCACACTTACAAATAGTGTTTCTGCAGTCTCACCCTCATTAGACTTTGATTTATCCTTTTTCACTGTCATTCCCTTCAAAACATTGACTGTCATTTCTTCCATACTGGAAAATTCAGGGTTTTCATCATCTTTGATCACAATTGGATGGGGTTCTTTTAATGATTGATTAAAAAGAGCCTTGGAGTTCAGTCTCAATTGATTTGTAATTCTAGTTTTCCTGTTTTGATTGCTTAGTGTTTCAATGTTTTTTTATTCCTTCCCCTTCCTATCTTATCTGGCTACAGGGGATGTTTTAGGTAAGGCTTCTATAGGAACAGCCTTTCCCTTAACCACTTCATTGTTTTGTGATCTAGATCCATGTTTCCCCCTCGTTCTAGTCACAGGTTTTTTAGGTTGTTGCTCGATGGGGGTTCTTTGCTTTTCCTCTAAATGGTTGGATGATAGAGACCTCTGTGGTGTTTCTAGTGTAGGTGGGTGCATGTGGGCATCATTTCCACTTTTTGGTTCCTTTCCCTTAATCTTATAAGACCTTAGTTGCATGCGAGTGGATTCCTCCTTCATGGAGGTCTCTAACTTGTTTTATTCTGAGGGTGTGTTCCTTGTTTTGGGGCCTTTCCCCTTATTTGGTGCAGGTTGGACAGGCATCATTGAGCTCCCAGGATCTGGATATACCCTCACCTTTGTCTTATCTTTACTTGCATCACCTTCATTCTGTGAATCGGGAACTTGTTCTTTCTCTTTCAATCCCATAGATTTCAAGAAATAACGCCAAGGAATTTCAAGTTCCTCTAATGCGAAAGACACTATAAATTTGATTAAGCCTTGATGGTACATGCCCCTCTGAGAAGATCCAGGGTGGATTTGAACCCTCCTCACCATTTTGGTTAGGATTTTAAGAAGTTAATAGAGTAAATTTAGATATTTATCTCCACTTAGATGCATAAGGAAACGAAGGTGATAACATTGTACTATGTTGAATCGACCCTCACCTATTATATACCTATGCATTGTTGCTAGAGATCCCTTCCAATATTCCTTTATCCATGACAGAGGGATTCCTTGGCTTCAGTCAGGGTCTGGGTTCTTAGGAACCAAGAATTTATTGCAAAGCTCGGGAGGCAGCTTCCCTTTCTTAAACCACCTTTCCCCACAGATAGGGAGAGTGCAAGTTGCTCCAATGAAGTGTTCTATAATATGAATCTAGGTATCCCCAAGTTGGATCTGGAAGCCATCAAACATCTGCACGAACGACATATCTAGGCCTTTGTGGTGTCCTTCAAATGTGCACAGGAAGTCATACCATTCCGCCTTTATGAAAATATCCTTGATTTTATGTAAGGCCTCAAATAGTTCAAGGCCTTGTTGCTTAGTCCTAGTCAACTGCCATCTCTCTCGGGGAGGAACCATAATGTACAGAGTGGCTCTATTGTCTATGATGCAGTGAATGTGAATCTCCTCATTTTGAAACCGATACATGTGTGTTGTTAACCCTTCATTCAAGATGTAGTAGCCATGATTGAACAACACAATTATCACGACCATGATTGATGTTGTATAATGATGAAACTATGTCTAAAATCGTGTGGAGGTGCTCGTTTATGATCGTGAAAATATGCAGGTTCCATTCAAATAGTTTAAACATTTAAAATGACACATTAAATTCTTAAATAATTTAAAAAATTAGCGCTCCAGCAACATTTGCAAAAATAGCTTAATTCTTGCAATTAGCCTTATTCTACATATAAAACGCTATTACACCTGCTATGAGCTCAACCAATGGAAATAATGATGAAAAACACTTCATACCTAAACCATAACATTTAATTACCCTTCAAGAAAACAAAAGATGATGCAAAAAAAATTAGTCAAGAGAGGTAATGATCACAAAAAACTGAGTCATTTTAGTAATGGGGGAGCAAATTAACCAATAGAAAAGGTATGATTTTTTATGGAGGTATAGGGTAATGAGAGAGGAGGGGAAGGGGTGTAGAATTATGTCTCAACAGAGGCCATAAAAATTTTAAAAAATATGCAATAATATTCAAATATTCCTATGAGAATCGCAATTCCCATTTACAACTGTAGAGACCTAATTGAATGTATTTTACACTTTCTCAAGGTGATTGAGTCCTCTTCAAATGAGATACACTTTGGCCTCATCCAAATTCATTTGCTTCACTAATTTACTACCATGAAGGAGATACCATACATGTATCAACTTCAAAATGTAAATCTTCCATGGAAAACTACCATGGAATTACTAGGCCCCTTAAGACTCAAGGAGCCCTAATACCGTGTTAAGAAATACACAAGAAATTTGGGGAAAATGTGTTAAGACATATTATACACTCACATTAATATTCATTTCAATGATACAAATTTATAATAGATGAATGAAACCACCTCATAAACTAGATTTTCTCTCACATCAAGAGATAAGACAAGGAGGAGGAAAAATAGGATCTAATACACACTTAAGATAAAAAAATATATATCCCATAATGTGAAATACAATAGGACTTAATGATTGTATATGGATTCACATGCTAACAAATGTGTTAGACTAATGCTTAGTTAAAGAAATGTAATTAGTTAAATATGTGGACAGTGTTAGCAATTTAATTGTCTAAAAAACTTTAGTTGAATATTTTGTGTTAGAGGTTAATATTTTATTATATTTTAGTTAAAGGTTTTTTCTTAAAAATTATGTGCATGTTCATTATGTTGTTTTCTAACTGTCCAACATATAAACCTACCAAATTTAACACTCCAATTTTGAACCCTAACTTGTATTGAATCAAATTATATATAAATTGTAAATGCATGGTTATAATGACAAGAGTCAATCCATGTGATCTCAAATAATGACTCTGTTTGTAAATGTTTTACATATGATAGTATGGATTGATGGTGTGGATATCAAGGCCAAGGCTCAACTATTGAATGGATAAGCATGTATGAAGTAAATATATTTCTCTAGACAGTGTGGTAGGCTTGCCACATTGAATTCAAACTACATAAACATTAATGTTGGAATATAATATATGGTGATCCAATATTTATATAGAGATCACCATAAGGGATATTATTCCACCATATGAGAAGATGAAATGGGTCCTATGGGAAATTAAATTCTCGAATTCCAAGTGTCAGTCTCATATCTCATCTCTTTCCCATCATGTACCTTAAATGAATCTAACCAACTCCATTAAATTTAAAAAACAAACATTAAATTCATGTATGAGTTTGTTGGGAAGTCTTTTCATACAGTTATTGTTGGAAGATTGGTTGTTTCCATTGATGTCAACCCTAGTCATTGGTTTTGGACTGCAAGATTGATGAAGGTATTTGGACATGAAGGAAATTGCACATGCAGATACAACACCCATGGATGGATAGTATACATCGTGTTGTTTCAGGTGGTAGGTGGCATGTCACATGGATCCTCATGGTTGAGGAGAAATGAATTTTTGAAGATGAAAAAGTGAATTGAATAAGGAAGTACAGGTCGGCCCTGAAGATAATTAAAGAAAAGAATTACAAAATAAGAAAGTGTCAGGGCGGCTCTAATGTTAAAAGAAAGTGACATAAAGGGTATAAATACATATCATTGTACATTCTTTTTAAACACATGCAAGTCGAATTTCAGAGGAAATATGTAGTAAAGAAGGCCGAATTTCAAGGGAGAATGAAGTATTTTGGTGATGTGTTCTAAGGTATGTTATTTAGAGGTCATCTTACCATTTTCACTATAACGTTTTTTCTAGAACAATTCAGATGGTGAAATTGGTATGGTATTGAGAAGACATATCTAGGTACATGTGGTAAAAATTTCAGCTCTTTATTCTCTATACTTTTTTAGATACACTATGTGGAAGATAGGGTTTTTGACTAGTCCTGAAGCTAGTCATAAACAGGTGTTCCGAGTAAAATAGGCATAATGTATTCATAGAGAATCCAAATGAAGTGATACCAATTTCATTGGAAATAGTACAGGCTGTAGTTTCTTGTGTAAAAATTTCAAAATATGATGTTAAAATTTGAGCGCAGGGCATGCTATATAAGTTCTCTCTCCTGAATAAACGAGAATTGAATAAGGTCTACCATTTTCTCTATAACTCCTTTTCTGGGAGGATTCAAGGAATGAAACTTGGAGGAGTTTCAGATAACACATTGAGTAATATTATCTACAAGATCATAGTATTCCAAGAATTGAATAATTTCAGAAGTTGAAGAAGTCTCAGGAAGCATTATCAAGTTCTATGTGATGGTTGGTCGATGGTGATAATTTAATGTAAAGTTTTATTATATCTCATATATTCTTGGGTGGAAGGTGTTGATTTTTCAATGTGTTAGTTTAGGCATGAATTTTATTCATTTTGTCATTTAACCATAAACATAAATGTTGCAGCAACCAAAATCACAAGAAGAAGCACCATGCACAAGAACACAAAATGTATCCTGGGAAACCCTTCTCAACAAGGGAAGAAAACTCAGCCAAAACCTTTGCTATATTCTTCAAGAGAAAATACCTTCATCACCAAGAAATACCTTAGAACACAAGAGGGTTCTTCAAACCCTATAAATCTAGTGCCCAAAAGAGGTGTGCACCTTTTCCCGAAGAAGTGTACTTGCTGAAATTTCCAAACTCACAAAAAATATATGATTCCACAATGGGGAATTTACGTTTACTTATACTAACCTAAAACTGCCAACATAAGTGTCTATTGGCACAATAGGGCCGACCTCACTTAGCTTATAATATAATTAATATTATTATTGTTATTATTAATATTAACCAGATTAATTATCTTTTACATTTATTATTAATCACATTAAGGTGGGGCCGACCTGTACCCTTTATATAACAATTAGGGTTACAGGCAGGTTTGACTCTTGAACAATATATAGCAAAGGATATGATACACCCACTAGTGCTCATCCACTAGGGGCACATCCATAGGGATGCCATATCTCTAGTTCACTGCATTATATAGAAGAACTAGATCTTCACACGTTCACATGTGCTTGTCCACAGGCATGTCCACTCTACAAATCTTCTTTCCCACTGCCTCACACAGGAGAATCATCTGGATTCTTCTCATCAACTCTGTTGCTTAGAGGAGGCTAATATTGCTAGAGTATAGTAATCCATACTTTAAACTTGAATTAATAAAAAAGGAAGTGGTTTATATCAAACACAGATGACCACTTACTATGCCTTAATCTAAAAAAGTCTTGAACTTAAATAACTAAAACTGCTACTAATGATAAAACCGAATTGATGCATATGCTAAAGTGAACTGAGCTTTGAAAAAACTGACTAGGACTGATAGAACTAAGTTTTGAATCGATCATTTGTATCCATGCGCATTTTTGGAGGCCAACTGGGAGATAACTAGATAGACAAGCATCTTCTTTAGATACACCTTCATAGCAGCATTCTTCTTCAAATTATCTCCTTCAGAAAGAAGCAAGTCTTCTGGTGTTTCTTTTGGAGTCTTTGATACTTCTTCTGTAGTCTGGAGTACAGTTTTTCCAATTCCTATTTGTGGTGTTGCAAGATCTAGACTTGAAGATTCAGTTCTTGCACTTGTTGGTTTCCATCAACCCTCTCTATTTTGACCTCAGCCTACATTTTCTTCTTGTCTTTCTCTGTGATAGACTTGTTGTGGTCAGCAAGTGTTCTACTCCTTGTTCTCATATTATATTTGTGTATTACCGCAGTTTCCTTTCCTTGTGTTCCTTTAATGGAACCATGTATTCCCAAAGTATCATTTTTAATATCTGGTTTAATTTCTTGTGAACTATGGTAAGGATCCCCTGCATGTGGTGAGGTACCAATAGAGTCTTTCTCAAGATCAAGTCCATAATCATGTGCTCCTTGTTGTTGACTAGAGTCTGTAGGATACTCTTTTTTCACACTTACAAATAGTGTTTCTGTAGTCTCACCCTCATTAGACTTTGATTTATCCTTTTTCACTGTCATTCCCTTCAAAAATTTGACTGTCATTTCTTCCATGCTGGAAAATTCAGGGTTTTCATCATCTTTGATCACAAATGGATGGGGTTCTTTTAATGATGGATTAAAAAGAGCCTTCGAGTGCAGTCTCAATTGATTTGTAATTCTAGTTTTCCTGTTTTGATTGCTTAGTGTTTCAATGTTTTTTTCTTCCTTCCTCTTCCTGTCTTATCTGGCTACAGGGGATGTTTTAGGTAAGGCTTCTATAGGAACAACCTTTACCTTAACCACTTCATTGTTGTGTGATCTACATCCAAGTTTCCCCCTCGTTCTAGTCACGGGTTTTTTAGGTTGTTTCTCGATGGGGGTTCTCTGCTTTTCCTCTAAATGGTTGGATGACAGAGACCTCTATGGTGTTTCCAGTGTAGGTGGGTGCATGTGGGAATATTTTCCACTTTTTGGTTCCTTCCCCTTAACCGTATAAGACCTTAGTTGCATGTGAGTGGATTCCTCCTTCATGGAGGTCTCTAACTTGTTTTATTCTGAGGGTGTGTTCCTTGTTTTGGGGCCTTTCCCCTTATTTGGTGCAGGTTGGACAGGCATCATTGAGCTCCCAGGATCTGGATATACCCTCACCTTTATCTTATATTTACTTGCATCACCTTCATTCTGTGAATCGGGAACTTGTTCTTGCTCTTTCAATCCCATAGATTTCAAGAAATAACCCTAAGGAATTTCAAGTTCCTCTAATGCAAAAGACACTATAAATTTGATTAAGCCTTGATTGTACATGCCCCTCTGAGTATATCCAGGGTGGATTTGAACCCTCCTCGCCATTTTGGTTAGGATTTTTAGAATTTAATAGAGTAAATTTAGATATTTATCTCCACTTAGATGCATAAAGAAACGAAGGTGATAATAGTGTACTATGTTGAATCGACCCTCACCTATTATATACCTCTGCATTGTTGCTAGAGATCCCTTCCAATCTTCCTTTATCCATGACATAGGGATTCCTTGGCTTCAGTCAGTGTCTGTGTTCTTAGGAACCAATAATTTATTGTAGAGCTCGGGAGGCAGCTTCCCTTTCTTAAACCACCTTTCCCCACAGATAGGGAGAGTGCAAGTTGCTCCAATGAAGTGTTCTATAGTATGAATCTAGGTATCCCCAAGATGGATCTGGAAGGCATCAAACATCTGCACGAACGGCATATCCAGGCCTTTGTGGTGTCCTTCAAATGTGCACAGGAAGTCATACCATTCCGCCTTTATGAAAATATACTTGATTTTAGGTATGGCCTCAAATAGCTCAAGGCCTTGTTGCTTAGTCCTAGTCAACTGTCATCGCTCTCAGGGAGGAACCACAGTGTACAGAGTGGTTCTATTGTCTATGATGCAGTGAATGTGAATCTCCTCATGTTGAAACCGATACATGTGTGTTGTTAACCTTTCATTCAACTTGTAGTAGCCATGATTGAACAGTACAATTATCACAACCATGATTGATGTTGTATAATGATGAAACTATGTGTAAACTGGTGTGGAGGTGCTCGTTTATGATCGTGCACATATGCAGGTGCCATTAAAATAGTTTAAACAATTAAAATGACACATTAAATTCTTAAATAATTTAAAAAATTAGCTCTCCAGCAACATTTGCAAAAATAGCTTAATTCTTGCAATCAGCCTTATTCTGCATATAAAACACTATTACACCTGCTATGAGCTCAACCAATGGAAATAATGATGAAAAACACTTCAGACCTAAACCATAACATGTAATTACCCTTCAAGAAAACAAAATATGATGCAAAAAAAATCAGTCAAGAAAGGTAATGATCACAAAAAACTGAGTCATTTTAGTAATGGGGGACCAAATTAACCAATAGAAAAGGTATGATTTTTCATGGAGGTATAGGGTAATGAGAGAGGAGCGGCAGGGGTGTGGAATTAAGGCCATAAAAATGTTAAAAAAAATGCAATAATATTCAAATATTATATCATCCTATGTGAATCGCAATTCACATTTACAATTGTAGAGACCTAATTGAATGTATTTTACACTTTCTCAAGGTGCTTGAGTCCTCTTCCAATGAAATACACTTTGGCCTCATCCAAATTCATTTTCTTCACTAATTTACTACCATGAAGGAGATACCATACATGTATCAACTTCAAAATGTTAATCTTCCATGGAAAACTACCATGGGATTACTAGGCCCCTTAAGACTCAAGGAGCCCTAATACCGTGTTAAGAAATACACAAGAAATTTGGGGAAAATGTGTTAAGACATATTATACACTCACATTAATATTCATTTCAATGGTACAAATTTATAATAGATGAATGAAAACACCTCATAAACTAGATTTTCTCTCACATCAAGAGATAAGACAAGGAGGAGGAAAAATAGGATCTAATACACACTTAAGATAAAAAAAACTATATCCCATAATGTGAAATAAAATAGGACTTAATGATTGTATAGGGATTCACATGCTAACAAATGTGTTAGACTAATTCTTAGTTAAAGAAATGTAATTAGTTAAATATGTGGACAGTGTTAGCAATTTAATTGTCTCAAAAACTTTAGTTGAATATTTTTTGTTAGAGGTTAATATTTTATTATATTTTAGTTAAAGGTTTTTTCTTAAAAATTATGTGCATGTTCATTATGTTGTTTTCTAACTGTCCAACATATAAACCTACCAAATTTAACACTCCAATTTTGAACCCTAACATGTATTGGATCAAATTATATATAAATTGTAAATGCATGGTTATAATGACAAGAGCCAATCCATGTGAGCTCAAATAATGACTCTGTTTGCAAATGTTTTAAATATGATAGTATGGATTGATGGTGTGGATATCAAGGCCAAGGCTCAACTATTGAATGGATAAGCATGTATGAAGTAAATATATTTCTCTAGACAGTGTGGTAGGCTTGCCACAATGAATTCCAGCTACATAAACATTAATGTTGGAATATAATATATGGTGATCCAATATTTCTACATAGATCACCATAAGGGATATTATTCCACCATATGAGAAGATAAAATGGGTCCTATGGGAAATTAAATTCTCGATTTCCAAGTGTCAGTCTCATATCTCATCTCTTTCCCATCATGTACCTTAAATGAATCCAACCAACTCCATTAAATTTTAAAAACAAACATTAAATTCATGTATGAGTTTGTTGGGAAGTCTTTTCATACAGTTATTGTTGGAAGATTGGTCGTTTCCATTGATGTCAACCCTAGTCATTGGTTTTGGACTGCAAGATTGATAAAGGTATTTGGACATGAAGGACATTACACATGCAGATACAACACCCATGGATGGATAGTATACATCACGTTGTTTCAGGTGGTAGGTGGCATGTCACATGGATCCTCATGGTTGAGGAGAAATGAATTTTTGAAGATGAAAAAGCGAATTGAATAAGGAAGTACAGGTCAGCCCTGAAGATAATTAAAGAAAAGAATTACAAAATAAGAAAGTGTCAGGTCAGCCCTAATGTTAAAAGAAAGTGACATAAAGGGTATAAATACATATCATTGTACATTCATTTTAACCACATGCAAGTCAAATTTCAGAGGAAATATGTAGTAAAGAAGGCCGAATTTCAAGGGAGAATGAAATCTTTTGGTGATGTGTTCTAAGGTATGTTATTTAGAGGTCATCTTACCATTTTCACTATAACATTTTTTCTAGAACAATTCAGATGTTGAAATTGGTATGGTATTGAGAATACATATCTAGGTACCTGTCGTAAAACTTTCATCTCTTTATTCTCTATACTTTTAGAGATACACTCTGTGGAAGATAGGGTTTTTGACTAGTCCTGAAGCTAGTCATAAACAGGTGTTCCGGGTAAAATAGGCATAACGTATTCATAGAGAATCCAAATGAAGTGATACAAATTTCATTGGAAATAGTACAGGCTTTAGTTTCCTATGTAAAAATTTCAAAATATGATGTTAAAAATTGAGCGAGGGGCGTGTTGTATAAGTTCTCTCTCCTTAATTAACCAGAATTGAATAAGGTCTACCATTTTCTCTATAACTCCTTTTCTGGGAAGATTCAAGGAATGAAACTTGGAGGAGTTTCAGATAACACATTGAGTAATATTATCTACAAGATCATAGTATTCCAAGAATTGAATAATTTCAGAAGTTGAAGAAGTCTCAGGAAGCATTATCAAGTTCTATGTGATGGTTGGTTGATGGTGATAATTTAATGTAAAGTTTTATTATATCTCATATATTCTTGGGTGGAAGGTGTTGATTTTTCAATGTGTTAGGTTAGGCATGAATTTTATTCATTTTATCATTTAACCATAACCATAAATGTTGCAGCAACCAAAATCACAAGAAGAAGCACCATGCACAAGAACACAAAATGTATCCTGGGAAACGATTCTCAACAAGGGAAGAAAACTCAGCCAAATCCTTTGCTATATTCTTCAAGAGAAAATACCTTCATCACCAAGAAATACCTTAGCACACAAGAGGGTTCTTCAAACCCTATAACTCTAGTGCCCAAGAGAGGTGTGCACCTTTTCCCGAAGAAGTGTACTTGCTGAAATTTCCAAACTCACAAAAAATATATGATTCCACAATGGGGAATTTACCTTTACTTATACTAACCTAAAACTACCAACATAAGTGTCTATTGGCACAACAAGGCCGACCTCACTTAGCTAATAATATAATTAATATTATTATTATTATTATTAATATTAACCAGATTAATTATCTTTTACATTTATTATTAATCACATTAAGGTGGGGCCGACCTGTACCCTTTATATAACAATTAGGGTTACGGGCAGGTTTGACTCTTGAACAATATATAGCAAAGGATATGATACACCCACTAGTGCTCATCCACTAGGGGCACATCCATAGGGATTCCATATATTTAGTTCACTGCATTATATAGAAGAACCAGATCTTCACACGTTCACATGTGATCGTCCACAGGCACGTCCACTCTACAGATCTTCTTTCCCACTGCCTCACACAGGAGAATCATCTGGATTCTTCTCGTCAACTCTGTTGCTCAGAGAAGGCTAATATTGCTAGAGTATAGTAATGCGTACTTTAAACTTGACTTAAAAAAAAAGGAAGCGGTTTATATCAAACACAGATGGCCACTTACTATGCCTTAATCTAAAAATTTCTTGAACTTAAATAACTAAAATTGCTACTAATGATAAAACCGAAGTGATGCATATGATAAAGTGAACTGAGCTTTGACAAAACTGACTAGGACTGATAGAACTAAGTTTTGAATCGATCATTTGTATCCATGCGCATTGTTGGAGGCCAACTGGGAGATAACTATATAGACAAGCATCTTCTTTAGATACACCTTCACAGCAGCATTTTTCTTCAAATTATCTCCTTCAGAAAGCAGCAAGTCTTCTGGTGTTTATTTTGGAGTCTTTGATACTTCTTCTGCAGTCTGGAGTACAGTTTTTCCAATTCCTAGTTGTGGTGTTGCAAGATCTGGACTTGAAGATTCAGTTCCTGTACTTGTTGGTTTCCATCAACCCTCTCTATTTTGACCTCAACCTACATTTTCTTCTTATCTTTCTCTGTGATAGACTTGCTATGGTCAGCAAGTGTTCTACTCCTTGTTCTCATATTATATTTGTGTATTACCGCAGTTTCCTTTCCTTGTGTTCCTTTAATGGAACCATGTACTCCCAAAGTATCATTTTTAATATCTGGTTTAATTTCTTGTGAACTATGGTAAGGATCCCCTGCATGTGATGAAGTGCCAATAGAGTCTTTCTCAATATCAAGTCCATAATCATGTGCTCCCTGTTGTTGACTAGAGTCTGTAGGATACTCTTTTTTCACACTTACAAATAGTGTTTCTGCAGTCTCACCCTCATTAGACTTTGATTTATCCTTTTTCACTGCCATTCCCTTCAAAAATTTGACTGTCATTTCTTCCATGATGGAAAATTCGGGGTTTTCATCATCTTTGATCACAATTGGATGGGGTTCTTTTAATGATGGATTAAAAAGAGCCTTCGAGTTCAGTCTCAATTGATTTGTAATTCTAGTTTTCCTGTTTTGATTGCTTAGTGTTTCAATGTTTTTTTCTTCCTTCCTCTTCCTATCTTATCTGGCTACAAGGGATGTTTTAGGTAAGGCTTCTATAGGAACAACCTTTCCCTTATTCACTTCATTGTTGTGTGATCTAGATCCAAGTTTCCCCCTCGTTCTAGTCACAGGTTTTTTAGGTTGTTGTTCGATGGGGGTTCTCTGCTTTTCTTCTAAATGGTTGGATGACATAGACCTCTATGGTGTTTCCAGTGTAGTTGGATGCATGTGGGCATCTTTTCAACTTTTTGGTTCCTTCCCCTTAACCATATAAGACCTTAGTTGCATGCGAGTGGATTCCTCCTTCATGGAGGTCTCTAACTTGTTTTATTCCGAGGGTGTGTTCCTTGTTTTGGGGACTTTCCCCTTATTTGGCGTAGGTTGGATAGGCATCCTTGAGCTCCCAGGCTCTGGAGATACCCTCACCTTTGTCTTATCTTTACTTACATCACCTTCATTATGTGAATCAGGAACTTGTTCTTTCTCTTTCAATCCCATAGATTTCAAGAAATAACCCCAAGGAATTTCAAGTTCCTCTAATGCGAAAGACACTATAAATTTGATTAAGCCTTGATTCTACATGCCCCTCTGAGTAGATCCAGGGTGGCTTTGAACCCTCCTCGACATTTTGGTTAGGATTTTAAGAAGTTAATAGAGTAAATTTAGATATTTATCTCCACTTAGATGCATAAGGAAACGAAGGTGATAACAGTGTACTATGTTGAATCAACCCTCACCTGTTATATACCTCTACATTATTGCTAGAGATCCCTTCCAATCTTCCTTTATCCATGACACAGGGATTCCTTGGCTTCAGTCAGGGTTTGGGTTCTTAGGAACCAAGAATTTATTGCAGATCTCGGGAGGCAGCTTCCCTTTCTTAAACCACCTTTCCCCACAGATAGGGAGAGTACAAGTTGCTCCAATGAAGTGTTCTATAATATGAATCCAAGTATCCTCAAGCTGGATCTGGAAGCCATCAAACATCTGCATGAACGACATATCCAAGCCTTTGTGGTGTCCTTCAAATGTGCACAGGAAGTCATACCATTCCGCCTTTATGAAAATATCCTTGATTTTAGGTATGGCCTCAAATAGCTCAAGGCCTTGTTGCTTAGTCCTAGTCAACTGCCATCGCTCTCGGGGAGGAACCACAGTGTGCATAGTGGTTCTATTGTCTATGATGTAGTCAATGTGAATCTCCTCATGTTGAAACCGATACATGTGTGTTGTTAACCCTTCATTCAAGATGTATTTTCCATGATTGAACAGTACAATTATCACGACCATGATTGATGTTGTATAATGATGAAACTATGTGTAAACTGGTGTGGAGGTGCTCGTTTATGATCGTGCACATATGCAGGTGCCATTCAAATAGTTTAAACATTTAAAATGACACATTAAATTCTTAAATAATTTAAAAAATTAGCACTCCAACAACATTTGCAAAAATAGCTTAATTCTTGCAATCAACCTTATTCTACATATAAAACATTATTACACCTGCTATGAGCTCAACCAATGGAAATAATGATGAAAAACACTTCAGACCTAAACCATAACATGTAATTACCCTTCAAGAAAACAAAAGATGATGCAAAAAAAATCAGTCAAGAGAGGTAATGATCACAAAAAACCGAGTCATTTTAGTAATGGGGGACCAAATTAACCAATAGAAAAGGTATGATTTTTTATGGAGGTATAGGGTAATGAGAGAAGAGGGACATGGGTGTAGAATTATGTCTCAACAGAGGCCATAAAAATGTTAAAAAATATGCAATAATATTCAAATATTATATCATCCTATGTGAATCGCAATTCCCATTTACAACTGTAGAGACCTAATTGAATGTATTTTACACTTTCTCAAGGTGCTTGAGTCCTCTTCCAATGAAATACAATTTGGCCTCATCCAAATTCATTTTCTTCACTAATTTAATACCATGAAGGACATACCATACATGTATCAACTTCAAAATGTTAATCTTCCATGGAAAACTACCATGAAATTACTAGGCCCCTTAAGACTCAAGGAGCCCTAATACCGTGTTAAGAAATACACAAGAAATTTGGGGAAAATGTGTTAAGACATATTCTACACTCACACTAATATTCATTTCAATGATACAAATTTATAATAGATGAATGAAACCACCTCATAAACTAGATTTTCTCTCACATCAAGAGATAAGACAAGGAGGAGGAAAAATAGGATCTAATACACACTTAAGATAAAAAAAAACTATATCCCATAATGTGAAATACAATAGGACTTAATGATTGTATAGGGATTCACATGCTAACAAATGTGTTAGACTAATGCTTAGTTAAAGAAATGTAATTAGTTAAATATGCAGACAGTGTTAGCAATTTAATTGTCCAAAAAACTTTAGTTGAATATTTTGTGTTAGAGGTTAATATTTTATTATATTTTAGTTAAAGGTTTTTTCTTAAAAATTATGTGCATGTTCATTATGTTGTTTTCTAACTGTCCAACATATAAACCTACCAAATTTAACACTCCAATTTTGAACCCTAACATGTATTGGATCAAATTATATATAAATTGTAAATGCATGGTTATAATGACAAGAGTCAATCCATGTGATCTCAAATAATGACTTTGTTTGCAAATGTTTTAAATATGATAGTATGGATTGATGGTGTGGATATCAAGGCCAAGGCTCAACTATTGAATGGATAAGCATGTATGAAGTAAATATATTTCTCTAGACAGTGTGGTAGGCTTGCCACAATGAATTCAAGCTACATAAACATTAATGTTGGAATATAATATATGGTGATCCAATATTTCTACAGAGATCACCATAAGGGATATTATTCCACCATATGAGAAGATGAAATGGGTCCTATGGGAAATTAAATTCTCGATTTCCAAGTGTCATTCTCATATCTCATCTCTTTCCCATCAAGTACCTTAAATGAATCCAACCAACTCCATTAAATTTAAAAAACAAACATTAAATTCATGTATGAGTTTGTTGGGAAGTCTTTTCATACAGTTATTGTTGGAAGATTGGTCGTTTCCATTGATGTCAACCCTAGTCATTGGTTTTGGACTGCAAGATTGATGAAGGTATTTGGACATGAAGGACATTGCACATGCAGATACAACACCCATGGATGGATAGTATACAACACATTGCTTCAGGTGGTAGGTGGCATGTCACATGGATCCTCATGGTTGAGGAGAAATGAATTTTTGAAGATGAAAAAGTGAATTGAATAAGGAAGTACAGGTCAGCCCTGAAGATAATTAAAGAAAAGAATTACAAAATAAGAAAGTGTCAGGTCAGCCCTAATGTTAAAAGAAAGTGACATAAAGGGTATAAATACATATCATTGTATATTCATTTTAAACACATGCAAGTCGAATTTCAGAGGAAATATGTAGTAAAGAAGGCCGAATTTCAAGGGAGAATGAAGTCTTTTGGTGATGTGTTCTAAGGTATGTTATTTACAGGTCATCTTACCATTTTCACTATAACGTTTTTTCTAGAACAATTCAGATGGTGAAATTGGTATGGTATTGAGAAGACATATCTAGGTACCTGTGGTAAAAGTTTCAGCTCTTTATTCTCTATACTTTTGGAGATACACTCTGTGGAAGATAGTGTTTTTGACTAGTCCTGAAGCTAGTCATAAACATGTGTTTCGGGTAAAATAGGCATAACGTATTCATAGAGAATCCAAATGAAGTGATACCAAATTCATTGGAAATAGTACAGGTTGTAGTTTCCTGTGTAAAAATTTCAAAATATGATGTTAAAAATTGAGCACGGGGCATGTTGTATAAGTTCTATCTCCTGAATAAACCAGAATTGAATAAGGTCTACCATTTTCTCTATAACTCCTTTTCTAGGAGGATTCAAGGAATGAAACTTGGAGGAGTTTCAGATAACACATTGAGTAATATTATCTACAAGATCATAGTATTCCAAGAATTGAATAATTTCAGAAGTTGAAGAAGTCTCATGAAGCATTATCAAGTTCTATGTGATGGTTGGTTGATGGTGATAATTTAATGTAAAGATTTATTATATCTCATATATTCTTGGGTGGAAGGTGTTGATTTTTCAATGTGTTAGGTTAGGCATGAATTTTATTCATTTTATCATTTAACCATAACCATAAATGTTTCAAAAACCAAAATCACAAGAAGAAGCACCATGCACAAGAAGACAAAATGTATCCTGGGAAACCCTTCTCAACAAGGGAAGAAAACCCAGCCAAATCCTTTGCAATATTCTTCAAGAGAAAATACCTTCATTACCATGAAATACCTTAGCACACAAGAGGGTTATTCAAACCCTATAACTCTAGTGCCCAAGAGAGGTGTGCACCTTTTCCCAAAGAAGTGTACTTGCTGAAATTTCCAAACTCACAAAAAAGATATGATTCCACAATGGGGAATTTACCTTTACTTATACTAACCTAAAACTGCCAACATAAGTGTCTATTGGCACAACAGGGCCGACCTCACTTAGCTAATAATATAATTAATATTATTATTATTATTATTATTAACCAGATTAATTATCTTTTACATTTATTATTAATCACATTAAGGTCGGGCTGACCTATACCCTTTATATAACAATTAGGGTTACAGGCAGGTTTGACTCTTGAACAATATATAGAAAAGGATATGATACACCCACTAGTGCTCATCCACTAGGGGCACATCCATAGGGATTCCATATCTCTAGTTCACTGCATTATATAGAAGAATCAGATCTTCACACGTTCACGTGTGCTCGTCCACAGGCACGTCCACTCTACAGATATTCTTTCCCATTGCCTCACATAGGAGAATCATCTGGAGTCTTCTCGTCAACTCTGCTGCTCAGAGGAGGATAATGCATCATCTTCATTTATGTTCACATGAAGATGCACCCAACACTTTGGGATATCACACGTTCACCTTGTGCTCAGCCACAGACACGTCTAACTCAACAGATCGCCTTTCCCACTGGATAATCATCTGGAATTCTTCTCAACTCTTTGAATGGAGGAGGTCATCTCTACATTCCTAGATCTGTCTCAGGCAGGAACCAGATACCCTTCTTAGGGTCTTTCTCTCATTTTTGTAATATGAGAGAAAGACTCACATAGCTACAATGATCCACATCTCACAGGTTTGTAAGCTGGAGAAAGTCTCACATAGATGAAACCATCAACACTCCCTCTCAGCTAGGAAGGCATTCTTCATCATGCCAAGTCTCACATGTATGTATTTTGAATTTTGTCTTGGCTGGAATCATCAATACTCCCTCTCAATGAGGAAGGCATTCTTCACCAAATTTGTTTGGTGTAGATGTCTGTAATCTACTCAGGTGTACGAAGGTACTGCATGTGTACGATTTTCCTCTTCATCATATCTTTGATATAAGGATATTTCATCTCATCATGTTTCGATCCATTAGGAAACACTGTTTTCTTAAGGAGATTTACACACGGATCTTGGTTATCATCATAGGATCCATCTCATGGTCAAATAAATATGTCAGAATCTTGTGAAGACACATTGCTTCACACATTCGATTATATATACTCTACCTCTGTGGTTATCAAGGCCATAGAGTTTTGTTTCTTGCTGCATCAGGAAACCATGGAAAACTTCATGGTAGAAAATCAACCAGATGTGCTCTTTCGATTGTTGGAGGTAGGCCAAAGCAGAAAAAGCAAGGCGATTTTGGGAAAGAAAGCATGCACGAGGAAAGCGACAACTGGAAGGAAGAACAGCACACGTGCATGCAGAAGAAGACCTAACGATGGTAGGGTTAGGCTTTTGGCAATGTATTGTAATGGTTGAAGAGCCAGAAAATGTATAAATATAGATACTTAGGTATCATAGGGGTTTTGGGTTGTTTTTAGAAGGATTCGGAGTATTACCGATTTTTGGCTAGTTTTGAGTTGATGCGATATGTAATATTCTTCTGTATGACCTATTTTGTATAAGAAATTGAGCTAGAGGAGACGATGGAGGATAGATATTGAGGGTTAGATCACAGGCTAAGGATCCTGATGCGATCTAGTCTGCCTCATATAGATCTTACCCGATTGAGAAGAGTTGTAAAGTGCACGACGTTGTAGATGTGGAAATACTATAATAAAAGAGTTGAGAGCCAAATCTTTGTGGACGTAGCCCAGGAGGGGGTGAAACACGGTAACATCTGCATTATGTTATGAATGCATGTATATATTTATTTGTCTTCAGTAGTTATCATTATTCTTAATGAATGAGTTATTACATTTCCTACTTATTCGTCAATGACAGTATACTGTGTTTACAAGTTATAATAATGGTTCAATATATAGATCGCTTATCTCACATTCAATCCTAGGTTGTAAACACCTAAGTCTTGCAGCCACCCATTAAAGCTATCTTGGGTGAGACTACGTAGCTCATTCTGTGTGATGTGTTGCCTTATGGTTTACCAGGAGGGCCGATAGTTTTAGAGGCTTTGTTGGAAACCCGGAAATACATGAACCCTAGGTCAACAAACTTAGATAGAATAGAAGAGTAAAAGGAAACCAACAAATGGTTATGTTGTCATTGGTAGGAACAGAAGAGGGTTGAGTAGATGAGATAATTCGAAGAACTGTCAGAGGCAGATTAAGAAAATATTAGGGCAGAAATCAATGAACCATTAGAAGGGAATGTTGAGACCGTGGAATCCCACAAAAGAAGAGATCAAAAGCTAGTTAAGAACAAAAGAGCTAGATTTTGCACAGAAAGACAATAAAAAACCTAGACTAACACCTCACAAATATCTTGAGAAATACATGTTTACTGATCTAGGCGAAGTATTTTTCTATGATTTTCCACATCTATTGCAGGAATGGATACAAAGGTTGAAGGATAACCACGCAACGAACTGGATTCGATAGCTTGATTGGACCCCAGAACAGATTGAACAGTTACAGTAGGTGAACAACAAATTAACCCACGCAGTAGATTTTTGGCTTGACAGTATTGTGGCAGGCTTCATAACAGAGTTTGCAGTCGACACAGCAAAGTCATAAAGTGCAACGGAGAAAGAATTTCTACGAGGACCTCGAGGAAGGTACATTTGATCGATGTATACTTCTATTAAGATACTTCTATATAACAAAGGTGTAATTACAATGGAATCAGACAACTAAACTTCCCTGTGTGCATGGGGGAAGGGGGAAGAACTGACAGAAAGAGGAGAAATGGAAGGAGGAAAGGATAAGGGCAAGAAGGAGGAACCCTTGGACCCAATCATGATGGATGATGACCAAATCAAGTAGATCATGGCGACAGTTGGAAATATGCGTAGCGGAGTACCCTACCAATACAAGGTGAATACCAAGAAGAGAGTCGTAGCTGCAAGGGAAGGCTTAGTGAGTGATGAAGAAGAGGTAGAGGATCTCTGGGATGTGGAGCAGATTAAGGAAATCCTCCACACAACATATTAGAGGAAGACGAGAGGTCTAATATCGGGAAGAGAAGGTAGCCATCCTATCTGTTATCACTCCAAGAAACTCCATAGGGTTGTAGACTAAGGATTCTTGGTAACTTAATAAATTATGAATAATCAAAGTGTTTGGAACAATGGGATAACTAAGAAGGATGTGTAAAAAGAAAACTTATCATGCATCTAAATAAACCAGTGCTTTGAGAGACTAGATATCAGTTACAGTAGATAAAAAGGTGTGAAGAATACCATTCAAGATAACCAAGTACAAGAGATGTAGGGTCATACAAGACAGTAAAGAAACATCTAATTCATATTCATGAGCTATACCAGAAGATAACAGTTCTGAATAACTAAGCTAAAAAGAATTAAATATCAGAGTAGTGGAGTATATGAAAACACTAATATATAATAACCAAAGAAGACTATGATTCATATGACATAACAGAGTCAAAGTACATAGCCAAAAAGTCTCCAGGATTGAACCCCCTTTTGGTGCTCCAAATGTCTTTGGCTTTATAGCCTTACAAGATAAAATCTAGATCCTTGAAAGATGGATCAGATTTGCTAAAAATAGTTAAATCAAAATAGATATAATAAGTGTAGGATGAGATCCTATAAAAATGGATCTAGAATACTAAAAATGGAAAATCAAAACAAAATAGGAAAAGGTCCTATCTAATGATCTCTAAGAGTAGGAGATTGTTGATGAAGTGCAGTTTTAGCCTCCCAAGGTTGTTTGATTTGGTCCTCCAAAGATAAAATTCGAATTGGATGATGTGCCTTCAAACCCCTGATATTCTGCCTTTGAAAAAGATGCCAAATGTAGTTGAAAAACCTCTTTTTGACCTTATCCCTCAAAACTAGCCTTTGAATCAGACTTGATAATTCAACAACTGTCCATTTGAAGTGGTTTCAAACCATTCAAACTCAAAAAATCCTGATCTGGGCAAAAATTTGGTTATTCTAGCCGTGACAGGCTTTCACCAGCTTATTTACCTAAAAATCTTCTCCTTAGCTAGTGAAAAGCAGAGCTTTTACCAACTAACTAGCAAAGTTCAAGACGAGTTAGCTGGTGAAAGCGCAGATTTTTTAAAATCAAATTTCTCAGTCATGGAGAGTCTATTTTACATGCTTGAATAGTCAATTGACATCTATAAATCCTAAGATTTCCAATGGTGCTTTCAAATATTCATTTGGAGCTCGGGAAGGTAATCAAAAGTTCCCTACAATATTAGGCATCATTGTTTAAAAAATTCCAGTGCATTTTTTATCGCTAATACTATCCATATTAATGTCAGTGTGGAACCCATAAACCCATGTGCGACTAATAAACCAAAGAGAACACCATTGTTTAGACAACCGAAGTTTAGAATAAGTCAGACAACAGGAAGTACATCTACACAAGGAACAACAACTGGAGGATCCAGTTCAGGTACCCTGAGAAACATTTTTTCATTTATGCAAAGATTTGGGAAGAAAAATAGATCATTGATGAAGATACCAAACTTGCGCAGCTAGCAATTACGCTAAGAGACCGTGCATTAGACTAATACATGAGTTTATACGCAAACAATGCACCTGAGATGAAAAGGACACTGACAGACATTAAGAAGCTACTGATAAATGAGTTCCAAAAGATTAGCTCAAAGGATCAATACATGAATGAAATGATAGAAATCTGACAGAAACCAGGAGAATCTGTATGGGAGATTGACTAGAGATTCAAGTGACTAAAGGGAAAATTGAAATATCTCATGACCGATATGCAGCATGGGCACTTGTTTGTCAATTCACTACTCCCACACTTAAAATATACATTGTGACAACAGAAGTTCCAGACGCAGGAAAAGGCTCTGTATGCATCCTCGCAACTAGAAGAAAACCAGTACCAGCAGACGGAACCATCTATCGAAGAACTGAAGGAGGATATGAAGAACTTAACGTTTCAGCTAAACCAGAATAAGAGTAAGGACAAACGAGAAGTCATTTGGTGTACCACATGCAGGATGGAAGGACACCACAAGAACAAATGTCCAACATTCACATAGTATATGGCAGCAGGAATTCCAAACTTGTTACCCACAAGAGGACCATGGTGCGAAGTCTGTAAGAAACTGGGTCACGACCCCTATAACTGTTGGATTACTAAGAGGGGGGGTGAATCAGTAATAGAGCAATTTAATCCTTTTTAACCATATAATCCAAGTGTTATATCAATGAATAATTATCATCCAATAACTGTAGAGTAAATAAGCAATGAACAAATGAACAATCATACACATACATAGTACACCAGTGTTTTACGTGGAAACCCAAAACGGGACAAAACCACAGAATGATTTTTCTTATATGTCTTGAAGAATTACATTCATTGGAAGCACCAACTTCCTTTGTTTTCCAACTGCAACTAGAAGGAGGCTCCAACCCCCTAGTTTCTCAGTCTACAACCTGAAGGAAGCTCCAACTCCCCAATTCTCTGGCTACAACCAGAAGGAGGCTACAACCCCCTATGTTCTCCGGCTACAACCGAAAGGTGGCTACAACCACATGTCCTTGCCCCATCCAACCACCCTAAAGTAGAAGTAGAATGATGGAACCACTTTCACACTATCACTATGAGATATACCGTTGTAAACCTGTACCAATAAATCTCAACCATGCATCAACCTGTACCTCAACCTGTAATCAACTTGTACCATAAACAAGTGCATCAACCATGCACCAACCTGTACCCAACAACCTGTAATCAACCTGTACCATAAGCAAGTGCATCCAACCATGTACCAATTATGTACCAATCGTGTGTCAACTACTCATCAACTATGCCTCATCAATATGTACCAACATCATCAACTATACACCTCATGTATGTGCCAACTCATCAACTACTTGTCTCAACCATGTACTCAACATGTACCTCAACCAAAATCCCTCATAAATTTCATCATCCAAATATGATTTGTAGCTCTGTAATAGACCTAGTGTATATGATCACATTCCTGCAAACCTTCCTTAACTTTAACAACAAGAGACTAGCATTTTCATCAAACTTTTCTTTAGTCTCACATGCCTAGTTTTGGATTAGTCAACAACCCTAACTTGAAGTAATCATAACTTTGTACCTATAATGTATAAAGATATGAAAATGATATACAATGTTCCTCAGTTTGTTTTATGAAATTCCTCCAAGTTTCACTACTTGGAACCTCTCAGAAAATGAGTTATAGCAAAAATGGCATACCTTTATGAATTCTGGCTTATTCTAGAGAGCGACCTTGTAGAGAGTGCCCCACACAGAATATTTGTTGAAATGATCTGAAAATGTTACACAAAATACTAAAGAATATACCATAGCCAACACATTTTGTCTCACTAAATTTGTATCTGTTATGAAGAAGTTATGACATTTTTACCCGAAACACTTGTTTTTGACTAGTTTCAAGACTAGCCACAAACCCTATTTTCCACGGAGTGTAACTCCCAAAATACAACGACCCACAAGCTGAATTTTTTACCACATATACTTGGATATGTTTTCTCAATTTCATATCAATTTCACGGTCTGAATCATTATATAAAAAAAGTTATAGAGAAAATGGTGAGATGGCCTGTAAATAACATACCTTAGAAAGCACCATCAAAAGAATTTATCCTTTCTAGCATTTTGGCCTTATTTTCTTCACCTTCCCTCATAATTTTGGATTAGATATACTTGGTTACCTCAGACACCTATAGATATTCAATATTCTCAAGTTTATCTAAAATGAGAGAGCCTTGCTTCTTATTTATACTCTCCAAGTAGCTTCCTTAAAAACATCTTCTAGGTCACTTGGCCCCACTTTCCTTATTTTAGGGTTAACCCACTTCTAATTTATCCATTAAATTTATTATTGAAATAATTT
>ML781636.1:501327-521377 GCA_009831015.1 Picea engelmannii | reverse complement strand
ACTCATTACTTCACTTTATTATTTACCTTTTAAAATCTCTTAAACCACTTTGACTACTTTGACCTTTTGGGGCTTCTAGATGACATATGAGGGTCCTCCAACTTCGTAAGGCCATAACACTCAAACCGTGAGGAGTTATGTGACGTTGCACATACCACCAGAAATTTCATGACATGTACTATCCATATAGGATAGTATTATCTGAAAATATATCATAACTCATACCGTTACCCATCAAACAAACTTGGGTCCATTACCCAAACTTGGGGTCTCCAACTTCTCATGGCCATAACTCTCTAACCGTGAGGAGTTATGTGACGTTCCACATACCACTAGAAATGGCATGACAAGAAATATCCATATAGGATAATTTCCCTGACAAATTCAGTGTCCTTCATCTCATTATTCCATAATTAAGCATGGGTTATCTTACTTCGCAAAGCATCTTCCTGTGAGGGATTTCACCATAAGGGGACCACTTTGGAGTTCATCCATATTTACTTCTTATCAACCATGACAAAACAATAATGAGTCATATTTACATGAAACAATATTGGGTCCATTACCCAAACCTTTGTGCTATGGGGCTTTCTTCAAGGGTTGACATCAATGACAACCAACCTTAATCAATAATAACTGCCCAATGATGCAGAAATACCAGACAATCCCAAAGAGTTCATACTGCACATTTTGCAATTCAGTGGGCCACGATGACAAAGATTGTAGAACTATGGAGCTGATGTGAGAAAGGACATCAGACACATACAGAGTGCAGGCTGAAATGATGACTGGGCAAGCTACGCCACAGTTTAATCCAGTGCCAGCTCCATACAACACTACGCAACAGCAGTATAATACTGTGCAGCAACCATACAATAATGTGCAGCCATAATACAATGTAGCACAGCCTCAGTAAAATATCACGCAGCACAATCAGGCGCCTCAGTATAATGCACCGAGAGGAGATAGAGAAGGCTACAGAGATGGAGGACGAGTAAGAGGAGGTTTTGGATGAGGTAGAGGACTAGTGGTGTGTCACAATTGTCAACAACCGGGACATTATGAAAGGGAATGTCCACTTCCACCAGCAACTTGTATGTATTTTCGTGCATCAAATCACGACACAGAAGAATGTCCGACACTATTAGTAAAAATCCAGGAAAAGAGGAACCAAAACAACCAGAATTTTTAGTGGATTCCAGCCGAAGCAAGGGATGAAGGATGGAACATCAATATAGTTACTCGCGGAGGAGATAAAACAGGAAATGATGTAGTCCGACAAGAGCCAACACAAAAATAGTGGGTAAAGAAGAACATCAAACAAAAGAAGTAGTTCGATGCGCAGAACGAGAAGGCAATATTTAAGGAGGCTAGACAATAATTCCAGAAGGAAGACAGGGCATTGACTTCAACTGCGTAGCAAAACAAGGAAGCATTGGAGTATGAGATGCCATCAATATTGGATCATACCAACGAAATGCAACCCATGGCACAAGTAAGTACAATCAAAGGCTTCTTGCAATCATGTGTAAAAGTATTAAGTGATCCATCATCTATGAAAATATTGCAAAACATACTAGAAAAATGTAGCATCGAGATGAAAGAAAAACTAGAACAAAAAATAGGCAATCACCTACACACAAGAAAAAGAACAAGTAGGGAGTTTTGACTGAATGCCAATATTGGAGATTTCAATATGGGAGACATCATTCTGGATCTAGGATCTGATGTTAATGTATTACCAAAGAAAACATGGAAATGCATGGGAGAGCCCACACTAGGATATTCGTCGGTTCAATTGAAACTGGAAAACCAACACAGAGTCCTACCAATCGGTAGACTGAAAGGAGTGACAGTCGACCTAGATGGAGTGCACACTAAAGCAGATTTTGAAGTCATTGAAATAGTGGACGGCACAACACCTTACCCATAATGCTTGGTCTGGATTGGGAATTTGACAACCAAGCTAGAATCAACTTGAAGACCAGGAAAATGACACTTGATTCAAGTGAATACAAGGTCATCGCACCATTAGACCCATCAGAAGGAGAGAAGTTTGTAGAACCCACTTGCCTAGACTTGGAGGAAATCAACCAGTTGTACAGAATAATTGTGCGCGATGAGGATTACGTAAACCCAACTATAGATGGGATAATTAGTTGGCGGAGCATTACTTCATGTGAAACAGACCCAAATACTAGTTTAGAGAACTGGAAACAATGGCTACACGAAGTATCCATGAGAATATGTGCAAGAATATACCGCGCAGTAAGATGGGTTGGCACAGAAATCAGGGAACCACCTAGTTTCCATGGAGTCAACGATTTGGAAACATTATTGCCACATTATAAATACGAAGTATTATAGAACCAGAGACTGTTAGCACTTGATCTGTCATTAAAGGAGACACTCGCAAGATGGTGGGGCACACATAAAGAGACAATCAAATATTGGTACCAATGTAAGCGATTACTGGGCATAAGGTTTGGCACAGAATAGAAAAACAACAAGCAACAAAAGTATGATGGACAAGGGGCACCAATGGAACACTTGGAGGAGTGTAGAACGTTGTGGAAAATGACACCCCCATAGGAATGGCCTCATCATTTTATACACACTCTAGAGGACATACTGGAAAACTGGTATACAAACCAGGAATTGCACAAAGGAACTACGAACTGGATGACATTGTAACAAAATTTCACAGTCACTTTCTCATTCGAGCATGAGAACCCCAACATCGATGCCTCTCTTAAAAATATAAGAGGAGTGATATTCATCAAAGAACCTGAAATAGAGCTTATCATAGAAGAACAACAACAAAACAAATAGACAGTCAAGGAACTGTTGTCATGTTACCATGTACAAAAGTAAGTGTCGGATGAAGACGATCCGCGCGATATTCAGATTGAAGAAGCAGAAGGTGAAAGAGATGTGGAAGGTCCACCCATAGAATCAGAAGTCATTTCCGCTCTGATCAAAGTAAAGAAATTCAACATTGGGACAGTGGAGCATCCCAAAATGGCCAGCATTGGAGATTACTGGGATGAGAAAACAATGGAAAGCATAACAGAGTTACTGCATGAATACAGTGACTTGTTTCCCACAACATTTACAGATATGAAGGGTATATCCAAAGAGTTGGGAGAGATGAAGATACCACTCAGACCTGAAGCAAGATCGATCAGACAACAACCATATAGAATGAACCCAATATATAAGCAGAAAGTCAAAGCTGAGATCGACAAGATGCTCGAATCCAACATCATAGAACCGGTCAAAGAATCTGAATGGATAAGCCCGATGGTAGTATAGGAAAAGAAACAAGGGGGAATATGGATATGCATAGACTTGAGGAAGTTGAACGATGCATGCCTACATGACCCATTCCCTACACCTTTCACGGACGAAGTGTTAGAAAGCGTAGGAGGAAATGAAGCCTACTCATTCACTGATGGATTTTCAGGCTACCATCAGATCAAGATAGCACAATAAGACAGATACAAGACCACATTTGTGACAGAATGGGGATCTTATCAGTACACATTCATGTCGTTTGGAATGAAGAATTCACCAACAACCTTTTCCAAAGTAGTCATTGTTGCGTTTAAGGAATTCATCCACCAGTTTCTCGAAGTATACTTGGATGATTGGACAGTCTACAGTTTGTTGAAAGAACATGTAGAAGTCTTACGGCTAATGTTAGAAAGATGCAAATAGTGTCAGATGTCACTAAACATAAATAATTGCATATTTGGAACACCGTTTGGGATACTATTGGGCCATATAGTATGCAAACAAGGTCTACTCGTAAACCCTGCAAAGATTGTAGTAATTGTTAACTTACCACCACCAAAAACAGTCTGTCATCTAAGAGCGACCTTAGGACACACAGGATACTACAGGAAATTTATCAAAGGGTACGCACATATTACTGCACCGATGGAAAAGATGCTAAGAAAGGATACAAAGTTTCAGTGGAACGATGAGTGTCAACACGGTCTGGATACCGTAAAGGAAAATATGGTCATTGCACCAATATTAGTCTTTCCAGACTGGGAGAAGACATTCCACGTCCATGTAGACGCAACATCCATAGCACTGGGAGATATCTTAGTGTAGCCAGGAGCGGGAGACTTGGATCACCCGGTAGAATTCACGAGCATAAAGTTATCAGACTCAAACAGAACTATAACACGACAGAAAGAGAAGGCCTAGCTATGGTCTACGCACTGCAAAAGTTCAGGCATTACTTATTGGGAAAACAGTTCAAGATGTTCACAGATCACTCAGCCCTGAAAAAAATAGTCAACAAGCCAATGTTGGGGGGGAGAGTCTGTCGATCGTTACTCCTATTTCAAGAATTTGACTTTGAAGTAATAGTCAAACCAGGAAAATTGAATGCAGGACTTGATCACCTATCAAGAGACACAAATGGAGAAGATCCTACGAATTTAGAAGATAACTTTCTGGATGCATAGTTATTCTCAATCCAGATCGTTGATGAATACTTCGTATATATCATTCAATACTTGAGCACAGGTACTGCCCCACAAGAATATAACACCGCACAGAAGAAAAACCTAGTATTCTGCTTTGTCGACTATCAACTGATTGCAGGACACCTATACAAAATGGGCATAGATAGCATCTTGTGAAGGTACGTGTTAGAGCACGAGAGACCAAGATTTTTAGTAGAATCCCACAAGGGAATAGCAGGAGGACATTACGCAGGTAAAGCTACCGCACATAAGGTATTGCACATGGGACTATGGTGGCGAACGATTCACAGAGACTCGAAGGAGTACTGTCAAAGATGCAATGTCTGTCAAAGGGTAGGAAAACCCAACAAAAGGGATGAGATTCCATTGTGACCACAAGTAACATTACAGGCATTCGATAAGTGGGAAATAGACTTTGTGGGACCAATCAACCCACCCGCAATAAGAACAGGAGCAAGGTACATTATCACCGCGATGGAGTACCTAACAAGATGGGTGGAGGCCGCACCAGTGAAGGATTGCAGTGCAGAAACATCAGCGCAATTTTTATTTGAGCAAGTGATCACTAGATTTGGGTGCCCAAGATTTTTCATGAGCGACCAAGGCATGCACTTCATAAATATCACCATCAGTGCTATGACTGAAGAGTTCGAAGTCCATCATCAGAAGAGCACACCATATCACCCACAAGCAAATGGAACAGTGGAAGCATTCAAAAAAATCCTGGAGAATGTGCTGAAAAATATTTGTAACATCAATAGGGATGATTGGGACCTCAAAGTACCAGTAGTATTATGGGCCTACAGGACTACGCACAAATATTTGACAGGGCACACGCCATTTAAACTGGTCTATGGCTAAGAAGTAGTGGTGCCATTATAATTTTTAGTACCAAGCTTGCGTGTAGCAGCAATTACAAAAATGACAGAAGGAGGCGTAGTATAGAAGAGACTAAATCAGTTAATGACCAGGGAGGAAGATCAGATCTTAGTAGGATTCCACCAACAAGTTCAACAAGAAAGGGACAAAGAAGAAAACTTTCAAGGAAGGAGATCTAGTACTGATGTATGACATCAAATCGTTTCAGCACCCAGGAAAGCTAAGGATGCATTGGTTAGGACCGTACGAGGTAAAATCTGTCACATATGGAAGAGATGTACAGTTAAGAGACTTATCATGCACTAAACTCAGAGGGATGATCAATGGGAGCCGACTGAAGATGTACAAGGACAGTCGACCACCCACCGCGCAGTTAAAAAAAAAAAATAGAATTGTAAACAGTACCAACAGAGGCGTAGTGCACCCAAAGATATAAAGAGCACACACACTTAGGCACACAAAATCGGTGAGGAGAAGGACAATGGCCACATACAAAGGGAAAAAAATAGGAAAAGGAAAGTCGGCAAAAGAAGTACGACAAGATAGCAGTAGGAGGAATTAAAGGATGGAAAGGACCAATGGGACACCACATTAATCGCGCCAACTAGAGGTGGCAAGGTAGAGTAATGGAAAGTATGAAACCACTGGAGGTGCATTGAACCAACAATTAAGGAAGCATCCTTGACAAGATTCATGGAAAGCCCATACAACACATGGACGCGGGAGAAAACAGTCTATTCCCAAAAATAGAGAAGACAGAGAGCGAATGAGGTTGGAAAGAATAGAGTGAGTTCACAGAGTTCATAGAGACCAATCAAACCCAGCAAACGTTTGACACTCACCACCATGGCACCACCAAAGCAATTAGAAGTGAGCCAGACTACCAGAAAAACCAGAGTTCAGACCAGGTCACGAGTACATATGGAAGAAGGTGAACAACAGCCATTGAAGATCATTAATGTCGACAAAATCCCATCTCTAGACACAACACTGGTGAACCCTACACCCATACTTGAAGAAGCCCAACAGAGAGCACTAGAGGGAACGAGTATAGATACATCAGTAGAATAACAGGAGTCGTAGAACTAGGAAGAAGAAACCCTGAAGGAATTGAAACCAGAGAACACCGAAGCAACTTTGAAATTCAATGGAACGATGCCAAATATGAAAGCAGTAGTTGATCCAGACGAGTCTCAAACCACTATCTCAGACCCCCCACCGGAAGGAACAATAGAGGATGTCACAGGTTGGCCAGAATGGTATACTGAGGAACAATTGGAATCCACTGGAACCTCGAGCCAGCCACCACCGTCGAAGAAATACAAGTTGTAGGTACCCAGGTCACCTCGCAAGAAACCTCTCGCAACAATCATTCTCCTGCGTATACTAGATGGGGTACATGTAGGACCAGACCTACTGGGTCATATAGGAAAGCTCAAATACTTTGACCATGATGTAGAAGACGAAGACAAGTTTTTGGAACTTTTAAAGAGAGTGTACATGGAGACGGTGGGCTCAAATCAGTTTGGGGAACCGATTAATCATCCACTCTAATGGGCAACAGGGTTGGAGAAGACAAGAATTTTAGGTATGGTGGACCTACCACATTTTGATAGAGGTCAGTACGCAACCGCATGTGTCAAACAGTTGTTAGCAGTCACGCATGTCAGGGACATATGGTTGGACAAGCTCATCTCGATAGACGTGGAGCTTATGGCCAACATAAAAAGATTTCCATCCTGGGGCATGGATCCCGCGCAGTTTATGGATGACAAAGCCAGGGAGAAGGCGCTAGCAAAAGATATGAAGAATAAGTATGGCACCGACAGGGGGACAAGAGGGATCATTATCAAGAGGATCAATGATGTTGCAACACAATTGGGAACGAAAATATTAGCCTGCAAGATGCTAAGAAAATGTTGCAGAGAGGAAGTTCCAGCTGGAGTTGTCGTAGTTGAAGCTCAATGCATAGAAGGCACCATAGTGAGTTGAGCACTGTATCTCTTGAACTTATTCCTGGATGACTGCAAGGATGTGCAAGATATAGGAACAAATTTTCACTATTCATGGTTGATCACGTTAATAGCCTTTATGGGTTGGAAGGAACCAAGGTATATAAATTTTTGTACCAAACCCAAGCCAAACCAGAGAGCGAGATACTTACTACTAAGAGCTACGTCGGATGCTAGGCACAAAAGGATGAACGGGTCCATATTTGAAGGATACCTATGAGATCTGTAGGAAGCCATCAACAGAATGTGGAGGATCACCCCACAGGTTCTCACGCAGTATAGGGACATCGCCAATTTCAAGGCCACATGACATAAAATGTGGATACAGGTGAGGAAGGATCCTGATAAGCAGTGGCTACAGATGCGCTATTGTATCACTGAAGGTGACATCGACATGGTCATCAACGAATGGGACGACGAGTGGAAGATTCCAATCCTTACCCTAGAATTGCCAGAAATAACAGCAGAAGAAGAGGTAGGGTAGGAAGAAACACAGCCAAAGGAAGTCCAAGTTCCCAAGAAGTGAAGAATGGGATAGATAAAAACAACACAGACAAGCGAAGGGCCATCGAAGATAGGGAGCGAGAATGGGAAGAAGGATAAGACACAATCAGCCAAAGAGCAGCAAAAACAGGCTGAGGCAGCACAAGGGACCGCAGCAAGTCCCAACCCACTGGAACTAGGGGGAAATAAGAGGACATCCATGCAAACAGGAGGAACGCACAAGAAAATAAAGGCACAAAGAACACCGCCAGAGTATATGATCATGGATGACGATGGAGAAATGATAGCCCGAATGGTCTAGGATTGTCTATCCGAATATTTTGACCATGTTTCACATCACAGGGACATGATTCATGAGGAGATGGTCGACATACGGTAGTCCCTCAAGCAAATTAGAGAAGTATAGACAGAAAGCAGTAGGGGACCAGAACCATCAGTGCCACAGACAGAGGAAAGAGTGGAAGAAGAAGAACAAGATCCAGTCCAGTCAATACTGCAACCGAACATGACATTCCACATCACACCCAGTATGTTGCGCATGGACGAGATCATGGGGCAGACATCCTTGAAGGACTTAAGCCAAATCCAACTGGTGTTGACGCGGATACCATCTAGTGCACTACACAAGTTGCAGGTTAGCGTAAACCATGAGGTACAGTCTCACGCACGCAAAGACTTAGCTGAGTTGAAGCAAGCAACAAAGAAATGGGACACCCTGGAAATATTCTATGAGAAGGCTAAGTTAGAGACCCAGGAGGAAAGGGAGTGCATGAAAGGATTGGAGCAGAAAGTGGCAGGAACTTACGAGAAGATTCCACAGGGTGCGCAGAGGGATGAAATCACAGCAGCAGAAAAGATTGATCAGATTGTGTAGGCAATTGATCAATATCAGAAGGAGATCAAGAATATCCGAGAGAAACTCACACCAACTACACCGCCAGTAGTAAAGGAGCAAAGGAAGCAGGAGGCAACGACGTAGCTGCAGGAGATAGAGAAATAGGTCATCACAACAGCTGACTTATTCGATAAAGCATCGCAACTTTGGACTAAGTTAGAGGAGGATCAGCAGGTCCAAAAGTGGGACAAGGAAGAATAAAGGATCAACGCAACGATCCAAGAACTCAAGCAGAGGTAGAAGACAATGCCAATTACAGAACGCGTCAAAGGGGCACAGGACATGAATAAATTGCAAGCAGAGCTCACCACTGTGCAAACACATAAACAGGAGCAGCAGGCTCAAATGGAACCGTTGCAAGAGCGTGTAGCAGAAGTCTTGGCACAAGTAGAGGAATCCAAGGCACATATAGCACAGACCCAAGTAGAGTGCGTGGAATTGATCAGTGATGAAATTGCAGTCCAGATAGTGGACACACTCAAGGAGAAGACTGTGCAGGCGCAGACACAGGCAGCAGAGCTCAAGGAAAAGTTCCATACGATCACAAAGATTATCGAGGAAGCACACAAAGGTTAGGTGGCTCAGGATGAGCCACATGTCATTTTTGGGGGCCTATTGGAGGCAGGCCAAAGTAGGAAAAGAAAGGCGATTTTGGGAAAGAAAGCATGCACGAGGAAAGCGACAGATGGAAGGAAGAAGAGCATGCATGCATGCAGAAGAAGACCTAACAATGGTAGGGTTAGGGTTTTGGAATTGTATTGTAACGGGTGAAGAGCCAGAAAATGTATAAATATAGATACTTAGGTATCATAGGGGGTTCGTTTTGTTCTTAGAAGGATTCGAAGTATTACCGAGTTTTGGCTAGTTTTGAGTTGATGCGATATGTAATATTCTATTGTATGACCTATTTTGTATAAGTTGTTGAGCTAGAGGAGACAAGGGAGGGTAGATCTTGAAGGTTAGATCGTAAGCTAAGGAGCCTAGTGCAATCTAGTCTGCCTCATATAGATCTTACCTGACTGAGAAGATTTGTAAAGCACACGGTGATGTATATGCGGAAATACTATAATAAAAGAGCTGAGAGCCAAATCTTTGTGGACGTAGCCCAAGAGGAGGTGAACCACGGTAACATTTGTTTTATGTGATGAATGCATGCATATATTTATTTGTCTTCAGTAGTTATCGTTATGCTTAATGAATGAGTTATTACATTTCCTACTTATTCGTCAATGACAGTATATTGTGTTTACAAGTTATAATAATGGTTCAATATATAGCTCACTTATCTCACACTCAATCCTAGTTTGTAAACACCTAAGTCTTACAACCACCCATTAAATATATCTCGGGTGAGACTGTGTAGCGCATTCTGTGTGTTTTGTTGCCTTCTGGTTTACCAGGAGGGCCGATAGTTTTAGAGGCTTTGATGGAAACCCAAAAAGACATGAACCCTGATTCAACAAACTCAGGCAGAATAGAAGAGTAAAAGGAAGCCAACACCAATCCACTATTCTTTCTGCTCAATCTGAATCGACATATCCTGCAACTTCAAGTTGACACTGGAGGCATATCTCAAGACATATCCAACTGTGCCTCGAATATATCTCAATACATGTTTTGTTGTTATCTAGTGAGTCAGTCTCGGTTGACTCATGAAATGACTAAGCACATTCACTGCATGGCATGAATCAATTCTAGTGTTAACCAGATACATCAGTGATCCAATCAACTATGGATCAGTCTCGTCTGAATCATCATCAATCTTGTTCTTTAAATCCATCACGGTGGATTTGCATTCTGTCATACTAAACTTGTTTAATATTCCCACTGTATATTTTCCTTGGCTCAGGAAAATCTCATCAGTCCTCTATCATACTTCTTATCCCAAGAAGTAGTGCATCATACTCAGATCCTTCATAAAAAAAATAAAATTCAAGGCTTTCTTGTTTTCAACAACAAGGCTTTCTGAATAAGTCATCAAAATCAGGCTCTTTTCACCAACACTGTAATAATATAGGTTTGGATCAGAAATACTCTTGTTTAAACCCAAAATCATCAAGAATCCATCCATCTGATATAGTTTCCAACTTATGGATGGTAGTACAGATGGAAGTGTATCAGGCTTACTGGATCAAGTGTCTCATCATAGACAACTCCCTCTATGTATGAGAATCCTTTGACTATAGATATCGCTTTGTATTTCTTGACACTTCCATCAGTTGCATGTTTGATCTTATATATCTACTTGGAAGTTACCATAGACTTCCCTTTTGGTCTCTGAACAATATCTTGAACATCATTCTTTTAAGATATATTGGTATTCTTTTGTTATGGAATCTTGCCATACCTGTTTTCTTGTTGCTTCTTCAAGACAAGGAGGCTCAAAATCAATGAAGTGGCTTGTGACTGAAGGATAGATCGAAAATATCTTTTGCTTTCTCGGGATGTGCCTTGAGGGGCTTGTATGTTCATCTGCCTCTTGCAGAGAGATCCTAGGCAGACCTTTTATGCCCTACTGCAATATCTCTGGACATATCAACTGGATCAGCGGGAATAATGTATCTCTCCCTCTGAAATGTTGAAGGGGGAGAAGGTATTGTCTCACTGTTAATCTCCATCTGAGATTCTTTGGATCTTTGAAAGGATATCTCTTCTTCAAGGACAACATCTCTGCTTGTCTCAATATTTCTCTAACCAAGGATGTAGATCTGGAATGTCTTCGAAGATTCATTGTTTTATCCCATAAATGTATACTTTCTCCTTGAAGGGTCTAGCTTGTACTTCTTCTCTTTTGGTACATGAAAACACATTGGGCACCCAAATATCCTGAAGTGTTCAATCTCAGGCTTCACTCCGGTGAAGGTTTCTTTAGAAGTTATGTTTTTCAAAGTCTGATGAAGACTCTTGTTCTGAGCATATACGATGTCATGCATGCTTCTGCCCATGGAATCATAGAAGGATTATGATCATGCATTATTGCATTGGTTGTCTCAATGATGGTTCTATTCTTCCTCTTTCTCAAATAGTTTTTACTCCCTCCGATTCAAGTGACTCCCTCTGAAGGATGAGCATCTTCCTTTGTTCTTAACCTGTCTGGAACAAGAAAGAAATAGGAACCAAAATAATAATATCTCCTAAAGGGGAATAATGGGTACATCTCTAGAATCAAAACAATTTAAGGATTGTTGTCACAGCTACAACACCTACTTGTAATGTAGAAAATTTTTGAAATATAGGTTAGAGGAATGACAATTACAACAATCAAACCTAGAGTCTTCACTTCCAGTGTGTTGTTCCTATTAATGCACTGAGATCCCTTTGGATCCAAGACTTCAGCAAAAGTTTCCTTCGTCCTACAATTACCCTCATGACAATGATACAAATAACAAATATACAAGTGCATACCTGAGGGTTCCGATATGATTTCTCTAATGGAACATGGTCGATCTATGTCCTTTGACATATTCATGAAGGAGGTGGTCACGGTGACACCTTTTTGTATCACCCATAGTAATTCTTCCTTAGAATTCGTGTCTTCTGGGAACTTGAAGTTGCTTGATTCATCAATCTTTTCTTCCAACATAGTTTTATTCATCATAATTTTAGATTCTTCACAACCCTTTGTCAACTGGGCTAGAAAACCTAACGACTAGGCTAGGATAGCACTTTTAGGTTTTGTTGGAATTATGACTGCCAAAAATAATCCTTTGAAAGAAAGGATAACATTGGTGAGTTGAAGAGTTCCTTCAATGAGTTGCAGAAACCCTAATTCTGAAATTTCTGCAGAAATTAGCGAAACCCTATAAACCCTAAGGCCAAGATTTCAAAATGCTTGGAATTTCAGTCTGAGAGTCTCTGGAGATGCGCTGGAGGAGTTTGTACTCTCCCATGCCGAAATTATCCCCAAAGTTTAAGTATTAATGGCTGAAACACCTCAGAAAGGAGGGTCGTACAGATTTTTCTGGAAACCCTAGAAAGGTCGTACGATTCTGCAAAACGTAAGAGGAGACTTGGTGGATGCTTGTGCAATGGGTTCTTTAAAGACCTATGCTCTGATACCATGTTGATTTTTCAATGTGTTAGGTTAGGCATGAAGTTTATTCATTTTATCATTTAACCATAACCATAAATGTTACAGCAACCAAGATCACAAGAAGAATCACATATACCCTTTACCGACCTATACCCTTTACATAACAATTAGGGTTACAGGCAGGTCTGACTGTTTAACAATAAATAGAAAAGGATCTTATACACCCACTAGTGCTCATCCACTATGGGCACATCCATAGGGATGTCATATCTTTGGTTCACTGCATTATACAGAAGAACCAAATCTTCACACGTTCACCTATGCTCGTCCACAGGCATGCCCACTCTACAGATCTTCTTTCCCACTGCCTCACATAGAAGAATCATATGGAGTCTTCTCGACAACTCTGTTGCTCAAAGGAGGATAATACATCATCCTCATTTATGTTCACATGACGATGCACCCAACACTTTTGGATTTCACATGTTCACCTTGTGCTCAGCCACAGGCACGTCTAACTCAACAGATCACCTTTCCCATTGGATAATCATATGGAGTTCTTCTCAACTTTCTGAATGGAGGAGTTCATCTCTATGTTCCTATATCTGTCTCAGGTAGGAACTGTGTACTCTTCTTAGGTTATTTCTCTCAGGTTTGTAAGCTAAGAGAAAGACTCACATAGCTGCAATGATCCACATCTCACAGGATTGTAAGCTGGAGAATGTCTCACATAGCTGCAATCATCAACAGAAGGAAGGGGAAAGGATGGATAGGTCAACCCTCTCTTGATATTGGATGATTTTATCTTCCTTTTGGAGTTTTATCCCTCCATTTATATTTGGAAGTTGTATCTACCTTTGGAAGTCATTACTTCCCTTGAACAATAACTATTTATTATTTCTCATATATTGAGCACGGTGTATTGTGGTGTACTGGTGTAACTCTTCTACTATTGTTCATTGCTCATTAGATATAATTGAATATATAATCTGGTTGAAGTATAAGTTGAAAAAAACAAAAAAAAAATGTACTTGATATTGATTCACCCCCATCTCAGTATCAACAATTGGTATCAGAGCAGGTTTCCTTCAAAATAGTTTAACCACTGGAAGGAAGATCCTAAGCAAAAATGGAAGACAGCATTCCAAATGGGATTCCACCATTTGATGGAAGCAATTTTGAATACTGGAGTAATAGAATGGAAACTTACTTGAAATCTCTTGGGGAAGATGTTTGGTTCTTAGTTGTTTCAGGATACAATGCTTTGAAGAAACCAAAGACTGTATCCCAGAAGGAAGAAAGAAGGAACAACAAATTGGCAATAGATACCATCCTGGATGGATTGACAGTTTCAGTGAAATCCAAGGTGGGATCATGTGCATCAGCAAAATAACTTTGGGACAAGCTAAAAGACCTTTATGCAAGGGGAGAAGTAGAAAAAGAAGAAGTTGAAGAAAATTACAACATCTTAGATTTCAAAGAAGAAAATAGAGGTGAGTTCTTTTGCTTTAATTGTGAAGAAGTAGGACATGTTGAATTTGAATTTCCTTATCCAAGGATTGAAAGAGATGATACTGAAGAAGAAAATTTTAATGAATAAGAAGAAAATCATGAAGCATAAATGATTCAACAAGAAGATGAGAATCTTAAAAAATTGAAGCATGTTGAGATTGAAAATAGCAAGCTCAAAAATGCGCATAGAAAACTAAGAAGTGAATTGGGTAGTTGTGAAAATATAGTTGTAAGATTGAAGAAACAATTAGAAGACTTTGAGAAACTAAGAGAAGAAACCATTTCCTTGAAAACTCTACTCGAAGAAGCAAGAAGAATAGAAGAAGTAAGGAATGTCCAAATGATGAAGAAAGAAGAAGATTATGAGAAACTTGAACAAGAAGTTGTCTCATTGAGGAAGAGCTTAAGAAACTCTCAAGTGCCAAAATAATTAACACATCTTGGATGCATGGTTGAAAATTCATACAAAGAATATGAAAATACCAACAAGAAGGTTGAAGAAATATTTACACAGACAGTTGATGAGAAGTGGACCAGGATACCAAAATGAAGGAATGATTGCAAAAGAGATGAATATCCAAGAAGACCTCCTACCTTCAGGAATCAAAGAAGCTTCAATCAGTATGAAGGAAACTACAGAAGAGTATATCATGAACCCAGATGGACTACATCAAAAAGAATGTCACTTACTCCTAAGTATCAAAATTTCTTTCTTGGTCATTGTTATACTTGCAAATAATTTGGACATGAGGCAATTAATTGCAGAATCAATGAAAGGAACAACTATGCAAGAAACATGAATGGTGTAAATAGAAGATATGAAAATAATCGTGGATTTGTCAATAGAAGTTATAATTCATTTTCCCCATTGATGGACAAAAATATTGTATGCTACAGATGTAATTATCTTGGTCACAAAGCACGAGATTGAAGATAGATGAATGAATATGATCCTATGCCAAATGTCCCTATGCCAACCACAATATGGAGAAGGAAAGATATTCCAAACAATGAATATTTTTGAATAGAATTGACCACTGAAGAATGTAAAGAAGAAGATGAATGGTACATAGACAGTGGATTTTATTCACACATGACCAAGGATCAAGACAAATTCATTAGCTTGAAGAGAAAGGGTGGAAATGTTGCATTTGGAGATGACTCATCTGCCAAAATACTTGGAGAAGGTGTAGTAGAGCTTGGAAGCAAAAATGTAAAAGAAAAGAATGTCCTATTGGTTGAAGACTTGAAGCATAATCTACTCAGTCTTAGTAAAATGTGTGATCAAGGATATACTCTCACATTTGACTCACAAAGATGCAAAATCAAAGAAGAAGGTTCGAGAAGATTGGTTGCAACTACAACAAGAAGACCAAGTAACATATACATCCTAAAACCATGAAAAAACTCCAAGGAAGAAAGAGACAATAAAAATGAAGTGTTATTAAGTGATATATGTTCAGGGAGAGAAACCCCAAAGAAGAGAGTTACCTTTTTCCATTGAACTAGGGGGGAGAAACCCCACCCTTTTCCATTGATGTCAAAGGGGGAGAGAAATTGGGATCATGATGACAGGGGGAGTATGATTGTTTCCATCAATGACAAAGGGGGATATTGTTGGAATATTGGTTGTTTGCATTGATGTCAAACCTAGTCATTGGTTTTGGACCGCAAGATTAATGAAGGTATTTGGACATGAAGGACATTTCACATGCAAATACAACACCCATGGATGGATAGTATACATCATGTTGTTTCCTGTGGTAGGTGGCACGTCATGTGGATCCTCATGGTTGAGGATAAAATATTTTTTGAAGATGAAAAAGTGAATTGAATAAAGAAGTACAGGTCTTCCCTGAAGATAATCAAAGAAAAGAATTACAAAATAAGAAAGTATCAGTTCGGCCCTAATGTTAAAAGGAAGTGACATAAAGGGTATAAATATGGATCATTATACATTCATTTTAAACACATACAAGTTGAATTTTAGAGGAAATATGAAGTAAAGAAGGACGAATTTCAAGGGAGGATGAAGTCTTTTGGTGATGTGTTCTAAGGTATGTTATTTATAGGTCATCTTACCATTTTCACTATAAATTTTTTTCTAGAATGATTTATATGGTGAATTTGGTATGTTATTGAGAAGATATATCTAGGTACCTATGGTAAAAATTTCATCTCTTTATTCTCTATACTTTTGGAGATACACTCTGTGGAAGATAGCATTTTTTACTAGTCCTAAAGCTAGTCATAAACAGGTGTTCTGGGTAAAATAGTCATAACGTCTTCATAGAGAATCCAAATGAAGTGAGACCAATTGAATTGGAAATCATATGGGTTGTAGTTTCCTATGTAAAAATTTCAGAATATGATGTTAAAAATTGAGTGCGGGGCATGTTGTACAAGTTCGCTCTCCTGAATAAACCAGAATTGAATAAGGTCTACCATTTTCTCTATAACTCATTTTCTGGGAGGATTCAAGGAATGAAACTTGGAGGAGTTTCAGATAATACATTGAGTAATATTATCTACAGGATTAGAGTATTCCAAGAATTGAATAATTTCATAAGTTGAAGAAGTCTCAGGAAGCATTATCAGGTTCTATGTGATGGTTGGTTGATGGTGATAATTTAATGTAAATTTTTATTATCTCTCATATATTCTTGGGTGGAAGGAAGGGGCAAGGATGGAGAGGTCAAACCTCTCTTTATATTGGATGATTGTATCTTCCTTTTGTAGGTTTATCCCTCCCTTTATATTTGGAAGTTGTAGCTACCTTTGGAAGTCATTACTTCCCTTGAACAATAACTATTGATTATTTCTCATATATCGTGCATGGTGTATTGTGGCGTACTGGTGTAACTCTTCTACTATTGTTCATTTCTCATTGGATATAATTGAATATATAATCTGGTTGAAGTATAAGTTGAAAAAAAAAAAAAATTGTACTTGATATTCATTCACCCCCCTCTCAGTATCAACAATCCTGTGGGAAATTAAATTATCGATTTCCAAGTGTCAGTATCATATTGTTGGCATGTTTTACAGACATTGTAGGATTTTCATTGATGGAAAGTACAGTAGCAAATATGGTAGCAAATGTGAAAAGGATTGTAGGGAGTTCATTGATGACAAGATCAGAGTAAGCATCGATGAAAAACAAGAACAAAGTAAGCTCAGGAGTAATTAGCGCAGAGTCGATCGTAGTGCCTAAGCTCGGGAGGAGAAGCGTCAGTGATCATTGGATCCCATTTAAATTCTAGAAAGAAGGAGGGCCGTCAGATCTGATTGTAGACAAGAAGAACACGCATAAGAGGAGGACAGATCTCAGGCGTCATATCTGAGCATAAGTTCTGACCATCGTTGGATCAGGGAGAACCTGCACATTCATTAAAGTACAAGGAGAAGCGGGTATACAAAATCCCGAAAGAAGGAGGACCATCCATCTATGGGTAGGACACATGGACACAGATCAGCATTTCGCTGACTAGAAATTCAAAGGTATGAAATGATCTAGCCTTTCACCTCTCAAACTCGCGATATGCGAAATCGCAAAATAATCTCAACCGTTAGATCGAGGCCAAATATGGACCGTTGATCAGGCACAACGAAGGATCGTGGAGTTGCAAAGTCTTGATAAAATATTGACCGTTGATCCAAGAGGGACGTGTGGCAGAAGATCAGAGCATGTCAAAGACTCCATTTCGGGGTTTTGCGAATCACGACTTGGAGAGGCAAGAAACAATACCACAGGAATGTCGAAATCAAGAAATGTGAAATCATGAAATGATCTGAGCCGTCAGATCAAGGGTTGATTGGGACCGTTGATCCCATGCCATTTCATAGTTTCATGAATCGATAGTTGGAAGCGTCAAGAACATTCACCACAGGAATGTCGAAATCGTGATTTGCGAAATCGCAAAATGATCTGAGCCATTGGTTCGAAGAGATCGTGGACCATTGATCTGACCCCCTTTGATGTATTAGAGACCGGGATTTCGGTTACCGAAATATGGAGAAGTCAGAGACTCTCAACATCAGGAGTCCCTAAATGCCGAAAAATGAAATCTCGAAAAGCACTTTATGAACAAGCGCTTAGTCATGGCCATGGTCATATAGAGGAAGGAGCTAGCGCAGAAAAGATTCATTTTGGAGTTTCGGAGATCGCGACATGGACTGGTGAGACGCTTGGCCATAGGAAATCCGAAATGATGAAATACGAAATAAAGGCAAGCTTATGAAGATCATTCAACGGTGCAGATGAAACTGAAGGAGATCGGAGGGCTACTGTTGCATGACACAGTGAACCTACCAAAAACCAGTGATGAGTTATACCAGAGGACTCAAAGACACTTTGAGGTGATTGACAGAGGAGGTAAAGAGTCTCAAGAGATCAGCCAGTAGAAAAAAGACTGTTCATGGAGGCGACTGACAAGTGGATGAGCGTTGAAGTTTATAACTGAAGCAGAAAGTATAAGCTCGACTATGCCAGAGAAGTCGAAGAGTCTCGACTGCTAGAGAGGCTGAGGAATCTCAGCATGACATCCAATGATGTTGAACGCGTGGGAAAATCGCCAAAAAAGCTGAAGGGTTACCATGATGATCAGACAGAGAACTCGAGATGTGGAAGAGATTAACGCAGTGTGAGCAGGCAGAGGCATGGTGTACATTGCATGCACAAGGTGTACAGAAGCTATAAGTACACGGGACAAAGAAGTGATGAGGTTGTTGTTGTTGAGGTGAAGTGATGCATGCAGGAATAAGGAGGTGAAGTGCAGGAGCTGGTATGGCCAGAAGAGAAAAGGGGCATTGAAGGGAATGGTGTACAGAGCACAAAAGGAAGAAGAATAAAAAGTGTAATGTATGCATGTAGGAATACTGTGAGGAAAAAGGAGCAGTGAAATCTTGCAGAACAGTGATGAGACTGGTAAGTTGTTGTTAAACATTATATCACTGTAATAAGCTTCAGTAACACATATTGATAATCCAGGGTGGTAGGGAGGTGCTAGGGAGGACTGGTGTCCTCAGAGGTTCAAGTGGGTGCTAGAACACAGGGAGTAGTAGCTTCCTTCTAGTTGGTGCTAGAGAAACCAGGAAGTAGGTGCTTCCTTCTAGTTGGTGCTAGAGAAACCAGGGAGTTGGTGCTTCCTTCTAGTGGGTGCTAGAGAAAACAGAGAGTTGGTTCTCTCAGCAAGTTGCAGTTTGCAAAAACAGAGGTTGTAGCCTCACATTGAGTTGGTGCTCATATGTATGATAATGTAAAGAATGTAAATAATACTTATCATATAAAGAAGAAGAGGTTTTTACCCTATATGGGTTTCCTCGGGAAATATCTGTCTCTTTGTTTCTCATATATGTGACTGATGTTGAATGTGCCATTGTTTATTTCCCTGCATTATTGTGATCATCATTGAGTGCCTTGTAAGGATTTTAAAAGAAGCATAATTGTTTAAGCACAGTAAAAACTGATTCACCCCCCCCTCTCAGTTGTCCAACAATTGGTGTCAGAGATGGCCCCTTTTATCTAAGGGTAGATCCTATAGTTTAAACATGTCAAGCCATGAAGGAAATTCAACCAAAAAGGCCCCTCTGTTCAATGGAACAAACTTTGCCTTCTGGAAAGTTAGAATGAGAACCTACATAATGGCTTTAGGTGCAGATGTCTAGGATGTGGTAGATACTGGTTATGTAAAGCCAATTGTGCTAGCTAATA
>ML781636.1:484737-497605 GCA_009831015.1 Picea engelmannii | reverse complement strand
TTTCTAAATGGAGATTTAAGTGAAGAAGTCTATATGGAACAACCAGAGGGTTTCAAACTGTCTGATAACCCTAACTTAGTATGCAAGCTGAAGAAATATTTATATGGGTTAAAACAAGCCCCTCGAGCCTGGTATCACAGACTGGACACGTATCTCAAAGACAAAGGGTTCAAGAGAGGAACAGCTGACAACAATCTGTATATTAAAACAGAGGATAATAATTTTCTCATCGTATTGGTCTATGTAGATGACATCATCTTTGGATGTAATAAGGATTCATTGGTACAATGGTTTTCTTCTGCCATGGAGTCTGAATTTGAAATTTCTATGATAGGACAACTGTCATTTTTTCTTGGTCTGCAAATTACTCAGAGGTCCGAAGGGATGTTCATTTCTCAAGAAAAATATCTAAGAGAAATGTTGAAAAGGTTTCAAATGGAAGATTCTAAACCTGTGGGTACACCTATGGTAACTGGATGTAAATTAAGCAAGGATTATGATTCACCCAATGTTGATCAAAGCTCATATCGATCAATGATAGGCAGCCTGTTGTACATCACAACATATCACCCAGACATAATGCATGTTGTAGGAATGGTAGGAAGATATCAGGCTGCACCTAAACAGAGTCATTTGCAATTTGTCAAAAGTATATTCAGGTATTTAAAAGAAACAATGACTTATGGTCTGTGGTATCCCAGAAATCAAAATTTTCAGTTAACTGCTTATTCAGATGCAAATTGGGCAAACTGTGTTGATGAGAGAAAAAGTACCAGTGGAGGAGCATTCTTTCGGGGTGACTCTTTAGTAGCATGGCTTAGTAAAAAGCAAGGTTCCATTTCTTTATCAACCACAGAGGTAGAGTACATTGCTACTGCTACCTGTTGCACTCAGGTATTATGGATGATTCAGACACTTAAAGACTTTGAGGTAAAATACACTGCACCGATCCCAATTCATTGTGATAACACTAGTGCTATCAGTGTGTCTAAAAATCCTTTCTTCCACTCCAAGACCAAGCATATTCCCATAAAATATCATTTTCTGAGAGAGCAGGTCACCAATCAGATTGTTCAAGTCCATTACATTCCAACTATAGAACAAATTGTTGACATCTTTACTAAATCCCTAGCCAAGACACCTTTTGAATATCTCAGACAGAAGTTGGGTGTCATCCCATCTCACATCTAAGAGAGTCCATCCTGTTAGGGGGAGTCCTATATTGGTTGCATATCTGATACCTCCTAAAATTAATGCAATAGCTTAGGGGGAGCGTGTTTTCTTTGACATTGATGTCAAAGGGGGAGAAAAGAATAGGGGTGCCTTTGTTGCCATCAATGCCAAAGGGGGGAGATTTTTGGCATGTTTTACATACATTGTAGGCTTTTCATTGATGGAAAGTACAGCAACAAAGATGGCAGCAAACGTGCAAAGGATTGTAGGGAGGTCATTGATGACAAGATCAGAGTAAGCATCGATGAAAAATAGGAACAAAGTAAGCTCAGGAGTAATTAGTGCAGAGTCGATCGCAGTGCCTAAGATCGGGAGGAGAAGCGCCAGTGATTGTTGGATCCCATTTAAATTCCCAAAAGAAGGAGGACCGTCAGATCTGATTGTAGACAAGAAGAATGCGCAAAAGAGGAGGAAAGATCGCAGGCGTCAGATTTGAGCATAAGTTCTGACCATCGTTGGATCAGGGAGAACCTACACATTCATTAAAGTTCAAGGAGAAGCGGGTATACAAAATCTCGAAAGAAGGAGGATCATCCATCTATGGGTAGGACACGTGGACACAGATCAGCATTTCACTGACTGGAAAGTCAAAGGTATGAAATGATCCAGCCTTTCACCTCTCGAACTTGCGATATGCGAAATCGCAAAATAATCTCAACTGTTAGATCGAGGCCAAATATGGACCATTGATCAAGCACAACGAAATCTCATGGAGTTGTGAAGTCTCAATAAAATCTTGATCGTTGATCCAAGAGGGACACATGGCAGAAGATCAGAGCATGTCAAAGACTCCATTTCGAGGTTTCACGAATCACGACTTGGAGAGGCAAGAAACAATACCACAGGAATGTCGAAATTGTGAAATACGAAATCGCGAAATGATCTGAGCCGTCAAATCAAGGATTGATTGGGACCATTGATCCCACACCATTTCAGAGTTTCGTGGATCGGTAGTTGGAAGCGTCAAGAACATTCACCACAAGAATGTCAAAATCGTTATTTGCAAAATCGCGAAATGATCTAAGCCGTTGGTTCGAAGAGATCGTGGACCATTGATCCGACCCCCTTCGATGTATTGGAGACCGGGATTTCGGTTACCGAGAGATGGAGAAGTCAGAGACTCTCAACATCGGGAGTCCTGAAATGCCGAAAAATGAAATCTCGAAAAGCACTTTATGAACAAGTGCTTGGTCATGGCCATGGTCATATAGAGGAAGGAGCTAGCACAGAAAAGCTCCGTTTCGGAGTTTCGGAGATCGCGACATGGACTGGCGAGACACTTGTCCATAGGAAAGCCGAAATGATGAAATACAAAATAAAGGCAAGATTATGAATATCATTCAACGGTGCAGATGAAACTGAAGGAGATCAGAGGGCTACTGTTGCACAACACAGTGAACCTTCCAAAAACCAGTGATGATTTCTACCAGAGGACTCGAAGACACTTCGAGGTTATTGACAGAGGAGGTGAAGAGTCTCAAGAGATCATCCAGTAGAACAAATATTGTTCATGGAGGCAACTGACAAGTGGATGAGCGTTGAAGTTTGTAACTGAAGAAGAAAGTATAAGCTCGACTATGCCAGAGAAGACGAAGAGTCTTGACTGCCAGAGAGGCTGAGGAATCTCAGCATGACATCCAGTGATGCTGAACACGTGCAAAAACTTCCAGAACATGAGAATACTAGAAATTAACTAAAAACAACATTGTGAAGAAAAAAATTGCAGATTTTGGGTGAAATATAGATGGATGTAGGTGAGCATAGAAATTGAGAAAGTTAGAAATACATCATTGAATGTGCATTTTCTACACTTTGGATGCTTGAGATTCAAGCATTATTCTTACATGACAATCCCAAAAATCATACAGTAGATCGGGATCTTTCTACCCACACTAAAGACTTTTAGAGGGAAGAATATCTTTAAGGGATTGTTGAGTACAAAAAGTGAGGATCTTATTTATATTGTTTTTTGCAATGGAAAAGAGTGCCATGGTTATTTGATGGATGGATGAGATGCCTAGAGTGCATTGTAATGAGAAAAATGGAAAATCGTGAGAGAAAATGGAATGGGTTAATTGATATAGAATATTGTATCTTGGTTCCTTCACTCGAGTGGTCTCATAGCCTGGATTACGAGTGGTATCTGCAATAGGAACCTATGGTTGGGTGGAAAATTGCTCATATGTATCCAATTTATTGAACCAACTCTTGTTAAAATATAAGTCTACTATCATTTTTTATGAATGTGAAAATTAATATTATTTCTTGTTGTGGAAATCTATGTATTTGGGTTATTGTGTATGATTATACTTAATTCTAGTCGTGGGAATTTGGTTTCCATGAAATATGTTAATCCATGCTTGTTTATTTTTTCTACATTTCAATTATCACACCTATGCATGTATTTTATTTAATTTTGATCATCCCTAGGAATCTTACTCAATTGGTACTGTGGGAATAGGGCCTATGAGGGATGGAATTTTAAAGCCCTATATCGTGGCTACATGTACCATGGATAGAAGTGTCAGGAAAGAATATCATAAAGTTGTATTAGAGCCCAAATTCAATGCCTAGCCAACTTTATGGGCATTTTTTTGAGGAAGTCGTGACATTCTTCATGACCATGTGGTCAAATTGAGAAAATTTAGGCATTTGGAGGGTCCCAAAACAAATCTAGGAAAACTAGGCATGTTCAGTTTTATCCCTATGTGAACAAATCCACCCAATATTCCTTAATTTCTAATAATATCATGGTGAAAGATAGTGGTAAATGACAAGCATTTGTTTGGATTGAAGATAAATCAATGGATGTGATAGAAGGAGATAAATGGTGAATAGGATCCACTACATTTCACATGCATGTACATTATTTAGAAGTGCCTTACCATGAATTGCTAGGATCATAGCAACTAGTTTACATTAACAACCCACAATTGATCACAGAATTAGAAGTGCATTGATGCCTTGTGCTAAGAGGTAAATGTTCTACCAAAAATGTTTGGGAGTGTATTCATTGATGTAGATCAACAGTTCACAATCACTCACGCAATCTAAAGTGTCCATAAGAGGTACATATTTTACATGAATATTTTAGATCTCTCCCGTGAATCTGGATCTATGGTCCATGATAGTTCACACAAATTGGAAGATTCTTTGGAGGAGAGTAACATATCTTCCACCAATGGTTGATATCTCATATGGGAATTGTGATTTATATCCCAGAGTTGATCATTCACATTGGAGAGCCTCGGGGGGAATAGAACCAACCTTTTCACAAATGGCCAATATCTTTCCCATGGATCTAGATCGATGACCCATATCCCATTAGTGAAAGTCTCCCCCATAGAGTAAAATATTGCAACTAGGGGAAACAAAAAGGATGGGCTCATCATCCCATCAACCTAAGAAAATGTGACATGTGGAAGGCATGGGAGCACAATAATTCCTAAGGCTCGCACGAAAATTCTTAGAATATTGTGCAAAATTCCATCATATGTAATAAAATTAAATGGAAATGGGATGCATCCAAAAGAGATTTGATTCAATAGTAAAACACACCAAAATAATTATTTTTTGTGCTTTCCCCTTGACCCTCACAGTGTCCCTCGATAATTTGAAAACCCCGGTGAAAAATTACTTAAGAAGTACTGGTAAATGGTAAGGGCCTCTATGTTGTATTAATTTTTATTATCATGGGAAGGCTCAAAAATACATCTTAGAATTACTATGATGATAATCTTGTTAATGTTTTTGTTGTCTAATAGGATTGTTATTGTGTACAATTCTTGTTGTTCAATCTAGGCATTAACAACTACAAAAAAAGTGCAAAAGACATAGCAGGAAATGATCTTTTGAGGTGATCCACATCATAATTGAGAAAAGTTGTTGTCATTGGAAAGTTATTTTAGAGGGGAAGAGAGATAAGCCCTCAACTCTTGCATAAAATATTGTGATTCATCAATATCATTAAAAGAATAGAGACTTAATTTTAGTTGGACTAAGAAATTGTCATCATGGAGGACGCATAGATGATAGGACCCTTATGATTTTGAAGAAAATTCCATGGGTGAAAATATGCAGGCTATAAATGTAGAGACTAATCCCAATGGATGAAAAAATCAAGAGACTCCTCTAGAGATTGCAGCTTGAGGGTAGAGCTTCAAATTTTATAAGTTGATCATGAAAGACTAATAAAATATTAGTATATTAGAACCAACTAAATGTAGACATGATTCAAAGTTTGGCAAACATATAGAGGCAAATACATCATGGAAATAATTCCAACAATGCTACTAAAAGAAAGAATAGATCCAAAAGTCATTGTCATATGAGGTCCCATAATACAAGAAGAACCTCTCAAGATGGGAAATACAAGATATCTCTATCATAATTTTGTTTTAGTGGTTCATATGCATTTTAAGACTCATTAAGTAGCCCAAGATTCTCTCCCAACAACAGTAGGAAAAAGACACCTCTTAGAGATAACTTAAATGGAGAATTTCAAAAGGAAAATCCACCCACATTTTATAATGAGGTTAAATTTGGAAAAAAAGTTGAGTCTTGACTTCTTGGGAAAAGAAATTATTTCCAAGCCTGCAAATATTCTAGAAATATGAAGGCAAGAGTTGTCATATTCAATTTAAATGGTATACGTTCTATTTGGTGGAATCACCTCTAACAAGTAGAGAAGATTAATGATATAAATATTGTATAGAAGCAATTCAATAAGTGTTTTCAGTGGAAAAACCTCTCTGATCATTATTATGAAGGTAAATTGTGATAATTCCATGATTTTATGATAGGATCAAATGACCATGGATGAGTATGTAATTAAATTCTTGGAATTATTGAGGTATCTCAAATGTATCTGAGATGAGAACATAAAAATTTATAATCTCTTAACTGCACTACCTCAATCCTAAAAGAATAGAATTGAGTTTGGTGTTCCTTGGATGTATGAAATGCTAATTAGAAATGATAAATCATTGTTATGATGGAACAAAAGAAAGAAAGATTTCCAAATTCATGGAAGGATAAGAAGAAAGAGAATCTTGACCAAAGGAAGATAGTGTTAAAGCCTCTTCACTTTAAAACCCATTAAAATATCTTCCAACAAAATCAACCTACTCAAAGTGGGAATAAGCCATGTGACTCTTTATTAAAGTGGCCAAGGTATCATGTTCATTGTTGTGGATGTGGATAATACCACATGTACAAGAATGTTCCTCATTAAAAGGACAACACCAAGAAAGTTAACCACATCTAGGAGGCCACTACTGTGAATATGTAGCGTGGACTATTCCTCATATTTATGTTGCATTGGTAGTATACCAAGCATATAACCAATCCGTTATGGTTGAATTTGAAGGTAATATTGATAATAAAAAAAACATTTCCATTTTAATTTATCAAAGATCTATTCGTAGTTATGTTACTCCTAAAATTGTTGAAACTTGTGCTCTTAAGAAGTGCAAGCATAGTAAGCCATGGCTAGTCTAGTGACCCACTAGAACCAAGAGAAAGGATAGAAAAATGGTGGAGGTTTTTCCACTAGAGCTTAATAAACTCTTCACATAGAAAAAATATAATACTTTTCCACTTGGTACTTATGATGTCCTCATTGGTGTGGACTAGTTGGAAGCACATTAAGTTAAAATTGATTGTTACAACAAGAATTTTAATTGCATTGATAAATATGGAAACTTGAAAATGTCATAGGAATTCCAAAGGAAATCTATATTAGAAAAATTTAAATCTTGTAACTGAAAAAATGGTTTAGAAAAGGATACCAATTGCATGCAACCCATATATTGGAAACAATAGAATATAAAGGTCCAAATTTGAAGATTATCTTGTGTTGCAAAACTTCAAAGATGTATTTCTAAATGAAATGACAAGACTTCCTCCAAAGAGGGATATTGATTTCTCAATTGATATTATACCTAGAGATACACCAATGTCCAAGAGTCCTTATAGAATGAGTAACCTAGATTTATTGGAGATGAAAATGCAATTGCAAGAGTTGCTAGAGAAGGGATACATTCATCCAAGTGTGTATCCATGGGAAGAACATGTATTATTTGTGAAGCAAAAAAAATATGGAACTCATAAGTTATGTATTGGCTACATGAAGCTAAAATTCACAGTGAGAACAAATATCCATTGCCTCAAATAGATAACTTAAGTTGACCAAATTAGAGAAGAAAAAATCTTCTCAAAAAATGATTTGAGATCTAGATATCATCAAGTTTGAATTAGAGAAGGAGACATCCATAAGGTAGCATTCAAAACAAGGTATGGCCATTATCAATTTGTGGTCGTGTCATTAGGTATTAAAAATGTACCAACAACATTTATGTGCTCATGAACAATGTTTTCAACAAGAACTTGGATAAATTTGTGCTTGTTTTTATGGACGATATATTAATTTATTTTTAAGAATGAAGAAGAGAATGAGAATCACTTAAGGATGATTTTGCAAATACTAAGAGAACATAAGTTGTATTCAAAACTAAGTGTGATTTTTAAAAGAATCAAATTTGTTATCTAGGTCACATTATTTTAGAAGGAATATACATGGATTCGGAAAAGATTGAGGCCATAATTAATTGGCCCATTCCAAGGAATGTAACAAATGTGATATCCTTCATGGGTATTTCTAGTAATTGAAGTCTTATTGAGTTATTTTCAAAAATTTCATATACAATCACTTATTTGCGAAAGAAAGGGATGAAGTTTGAATGGTCCCAAGAACTTGATAAAAGCTTCCAATAATTGAAAAAAATCCTCACATGTGCCCCAATTTAGAATATTATACATCCAAACAAAGATTTTACCATGTGAATTGATGCATAAAATGAAATACTTAGTGGATTTATCATGCAAGGTGATTATGTAAATTGTAATATGTTATGAGTCAACAAAACTAAAAGAAAATGAGAAAAATTATGTTACTCATTACTTAGAACTTGTTGAAATAGTGCATGCTATGAAAATGTGGAGGCACTACGTAATGGGTAAGAGATTTGAGCTTAGAACTGATCATATAATAGCTTGAAGTATTTATTTGACCAGCCAAATTTAAATTCCAGGTAAGTTAGATAATTGGAATTTCTTTATGCATTTCATTTTGAGATCAAGCACATAAAAGGAAAAGAAAATAAAGTTGTTGATGCACTCCATGGAAAGAATCATGTGGCAACATGTAGCATTTTCAAATTGGATTTATAAAAAAGAGTTATTGATTCCCTTGTAAATATGAACACCACATTCAAGTGAAACATGGATTGCATCGAGAGAAACTAAACAATAAATATGAAGGCTATCAGTTGAATGATGATAACCTTCTTAATTATAAAAATAGAATTTATAATCACAACTCTTCAAAGATGAGAAGAATTATCATGGATGAAATACACATGATGCCCTTGTTGAACACACCTACCACACTTAGAGGGGGGGGTGAATGAGTGTGGGGATCTTTTTCCCAATACATCCCTCTTTTACAAAAACTCATCAATTAGCATTCAACATTTATTCATTACCCATTGTTGTCATTTATAACCAGTTAGATGTAGTCACATATCAGCAACATATATCAGCAATATATCATCAACAAGTCATCATCACAATGAACACAAAGAACACAAGATGTATGTACAATTTTCTTTTTATTACAGACTACAATCCTTGGGGTTTATCAGCAACAATTGAATAGAGTACAACTCTACAAGAGCACCAGCTTTATATGCAAGACTCAACTTACATTCCCAGCACCAACTGAGATGAGGCAACAATCCTCAATAGATATCAATATGTCAATAGGTACATGACCTGTCAGTAGTGCAGCCTATGTGTGCACACGCTCTAGCTCACTACAACCCGCGTGTGAACGCGGCCAGTGTATAATGAAACAAGCTTATGCTTCTTAGAAACTAGGGTTTTTCTTTTCTTCACATGCTCAGATCCTCTGCAACCTGCAATCACTTTCTCTTCTGTCTTCCACTGTCCAAACTGACCCACAACCATTCACAACACATCCAAGCTCTCCAATAGCTTTCTCATGATCCAAAATAAATCAATATGAATTCTATCTCAATCATGTATAAATAACTAGTATACCATAGCAATCATGTCACTACTGAATCACAAGAGTGTTGCTCACTCCATCCATCAAATCAACCAAATTGAGCCACATCATAGAAGCCATATCAAGAATTCCCTAAGCATTCACAACATATCAACCAATAGCATCTATCAAGACAATAATGTAACCATACCAGTGTCTTAGTGATAGATCTGAGGCTATAGAATGCAGATCTGGAACCAGCCTCATCATCCAAGAGCTTGTCACCAGCTCAAACACAAATATCCATGAGGTTATTCAGTCCACGCTCCCTGTACACAGTCAGCCAACATGTACACTCACCCTATGCATAGCCAACCCGCGTGTACACGCACCCTATACATAGACAACTTGCGTGGGCATCAGAAAATAGGGTTTTCTGTGAATCCGAGACTTTTGTCGTCAAGATCTCCGACATTGCCAAAAATTTGATGCGTCCATGAGATCCTCCTCTCGCTCTCTTCCTCAGAATAGATCTTCAATCATTCTCAAGAGATCCACACCAATAAGATTATCTCACAAGAATCTCTCCATCAATACTCCAAAAGATATTCACAAGAAGCTCTCCATTGATCCACAAAAAGGATTCTTACCTAATGTACATTTTACAAGAGATCCTAGATTCTTATTTATACTTTCATATTCTAGGTCACTTAACCCATTTTTAGGGTACTTAACCCATTTCTAGGTCACTTAACCTATTTTCCTTATCTTAGGGTTAACCAATTTCCATGAATAGAAAGTTCTCCAATACTTTATCATTTAAATATTTTGTCTTGATTTTGTCCCTTTACTTTATCATTTAAATAATCCATCTTGATTTTGTCACTTTAATTTATCATTTAAATAATGATTTCTTCTTTTCAAGAAATTTTACTTCTTTGACCTTTTGGGGCTTTAAGCCATCATATGGGGGTCCTCCAACTTCATAAGACCATAACTCTCAAATCGTGAGGAGTTATGTGACATTCCACATACCACCGGAAATGGCATGTCAAGCACTATCCATCTAGGATAGTTTCACCAACAAATTCATTGATCTCCATCTCATTATTCCACATACAAACATGGGTCCTCCAACCATTCTCCTAGGATAACTCAATCCGTAAGGCATCTTCCCATGAAGTCTTTCACCATAAGGGGACCACTTTGGAGTTCATCCATTTGTGCACCTTATAAACCATGATAAGATAATAATGATTCATCTTTGTATCAATTCACCACTGAATCATATATATAAACTATGCATCATGTATCAATGACAACTCATTGATCCATCTTCACCAATGCATCATACTATTGATCCATCTTTATCAATTGGTTTCCACTTGGACATATATCATTCTCATCAAGGGCATCATATCAATCAATTACTTGACATCAATCAATGACATCAATCAAACCAAACCATTTACATCAATGACATATGATCCAACATTCTCCCAAATAATCAAACCATTGGAATCAATGACAACATGATCCAACAATCTCCCCCTTTGGCATTGATGGAAATACCAACATTAATGTCAACTCCAATTACTAATTATTGATGTCAACATGTAGACAAGGCATGTTTTTCATCAATAGTCAGTGTGACTATCTCTCCACATCAATCTCTCCCATCAATAGACATCAATCACATCAATGTGATTATCTCTCCCCCTTTGACATCAATGGAAAAGGGCCATTCTCCTCTTGGGGATTCTCCCCCTGTCTTGTTGTCGTTGTATAATCTCTCCCCTTTTGAACAAGGGATATCAATCTGATGTAATGCTGAAAATACATCGAACATACACCCCATGTGACCATCATTCCACCTGGAATTATGCTTCTATGCTCTTTCTTCAAATATAGGTCTCTTTTCTAGGTATGTATTTGATAAATATCTCCTCCTAGAATCATGGGAAGAAGAATGACTCCCCCTAAGGGCATGTCTCCCCGTATCTTATCTGCAAGATGAACAATATGCTACCATATGTCAATCCTTGGACCTGTTCATGCATCAAACTTGTGCCATACCATACATCATGAAACAAAAGATATGTCATCAATGAAATAGATAATCATGAACAATATATCCACTAAGTACATCATGTACCAAAATGTGCCCACCATGCACAATACCCATGTACATCAACCATGTACATCAACAATGTGCCAAAGGATATCATCCATGAAATGTATCCACCATATGCCAGCATGTGCATCTACCAATATGCCAACATGTGCATTTACCAACATGCCAAACAATGTGCATCTATCAATATTCTAAACAAATACCATCCATGAGTGTACCATCATACATCATTACTTGCACCAAGCAAGTATATCAACCATACGTCAATATGCTAAGATTCCTCAATGATGTACAACATGACTATCAACTACATGTCTCAATGTGTAGCCCATCCACATGAAAAATGCATGCACCCTGATATCCAATAATACATCATAAGATATATCAATGACACTTCAAAAAGTACCAGCCATGTACTCCAAAAGATCAGCATCAAACCATACTCATGGGTTAGTTCCATGCACCCAATATTTATTTTATATCATAACCTTGCATGATCTCACTTATAGCCATGAAAACCTGCAGCAAACAGTGTCAGAACCTGCAATAAACAATGTCAAACTCTGTGGTGCAAAGTTATACCATCACATCAAACTCCCAGCCATGTGCATTGCCTTTTTCCCAAGGATTTACAACAGAAATGTGACCTACTGCACAACTGAGCGCATGTGTACACGACCTATTCAAGGTCATCACGCGTGTACATGTGGCTGTCACTACTGCTACCTGTGTGTGCCTTAGTAGATTACACATTTGAACTTCCTTTCAATCTTTTATTCTGATCTGGATGCTCTGTCTTCTCCACCCACTTCTGTAGATGACCCTTCTCTTTAGAACTTGAGCTCTGAGTATCCATATTTTCAAAGATGTCTCCCTTTCTTACTTCATTCCTTCTTCTAGCCATGCTATGTGAAGTCCTCATCATGGAATTTCTTCTTGTGTTCCATCACTCCTGGGATTTGTGGCCAAATCCACTACAGTTGTAGCATCTCATAGAGTTACAGTGAACAGAAATATGTCCTATTTGATCACATCTCCAACACCTTGTGGTGTTATAGAATCTTCCATTACATCTCCTTTCATAATATCTACATTCAAAAGCTTTGTGACCATATCCATTACATGAATAACAATTCCCATGAAAAATACTTTCATACCTTTGCCTTGGTGTCCCAAAAATGGCTTCTTTCTTTGTACTTTTGAAATGTTCTTTGCCTTTTGTAGATGATTTCTTTGCAATATTATCTTATTTCTTTGATGGACTTACCCCATGCATCTTTGAGGTGCTTGCTTCAGCATGTGTATCTTCTCCTTTGTACCCAAGACCTGATTTATCACATGATGGTCTTTGACTTTCCAAGATCTCATCCAATATTCGTGAGCTATTCAAGAATTTGTTTGACTTTTCCACCTTCTTTCTAAGGTCAACAATT
>ML781636.1:472821-483819 GCA_009831015.1 Picea engelmannii | reverse complement strand
ACAAAGAACACAAGATGTATGTACAATTTTCTTTTTATTACGGACTACAATCCTTGGGGTTTATCAGCAACAACTGAATAGAGTACAACTCTACAAGAGCACCAGCTCTATATGCAAGACTCAGCTTACATTCTCAACACCAATTGAGATGAGACAACAATCCTCAAAAGATATCAATCTGTCAACAAATACGCGACCTGTTAGTAGTGCAGCCCGCGTGTGCACGCACTCTGGCTCACTACAGCCCACGTGTGAATGTGGCCAGTGTATAATGCAACAAGCTTATGCTTCTTAACAAATAGGGTTTTTATTTTCTTCACATGCTCAGATCCTCTGCAACCTGCAATCACTTTCTCTTCTGTCTTCCACTGTCCAAACTGACCCACAACCAGTCACAACACATCCAAGCTCTCCAATAGCTTGCTCATGCTCCACAATAAATCAATATGAATGTTATCTCAATCATTTATAAATAACTAGTAAACCATAGCAATCATGTCACTACTGAATCACAAGAGTGTTGCTCACTCCATCCATCAAATCAACCAAATTAAGACACATCATAGAAGCCATACCAAGAATTCCCTAAGCATTCACAACATATCAAACAATAGCATCTATCAAGAGCTTGGCACTAGCTCAAACACAAATCTCCATGAGTTTATTCAATCCACACTCCCTGTACACAGTCAGCCAGCGTGTACACTCACCCAATTCATAGCTAGCCCGCATGTACATGCACCCTATACACAGACAACCCGCGTGGGCATCAGAAAATAGGGTTTTCTATGAATCCGAGACTTTTGTCGTCAAGATCTATGACATTTCTGAAACTTTGATGCGTCCATGAGATCCTCCTCTCACTCTCTTCCTCAGAATAGATCTCTGATCATGCTCAAGAGATCCACACCAATAAGATTCTCTCACAAGAAGATCTCCATCAATACTCCAAAAGATCTTCACAAGAAGCTCTCCATTGATCCACAAAAAGGATTCTTACCTAATGTACATTTTACAAGAGATCCTAGCTTCTTATTTATACTTTCATCTTCTAGGTCACTTAACCCATTTTTAGGGTACTTAACCCATTTCTAGGTCACTTAATCTATTTTCCTTATCTTAGGGTTAACCACTTTCCATGAATAGAAAGTTCTCCAATACTTTATCATTTAAATATTCCTTCTTGATTTTGTCCCTTTACTTTATCATTTAAATAATCCATCTTGATTTTGTCACTTTAATTTATCATTTAAATAATGATTTCTTATTTTCAAGAACTTTTACTTCTTTGACTTTTTGTGGCTTCAAGCCATCATATGGGGGTCCTCCAACTTCATAAGACCATAACTCTCAAACCATGAGGAGTTATGTGACACTCCACATACCACCGGAAATGGCATGTCAAGAACTGTCCATCTAGGATAGTTTCACCAACAACTTCATTTATCTTCATCTCATTATTCCACATACAAGCATGGGTCCTCCAACCGTTCTCCTAGGATAACTCAATCCGTAAGGCATCTTCCCGTGAGGGCTTTCACCATAAGGGAACCACTTTGGAGTTCATCCATTTGTGCTCCTTATCAACCATGATAAGATAATAATGATCCATCTTTGCATTAATTCACCACTGCATCATATATATAAAATATGCATCATGTATCAATGACAACTCATTGATCCATCTTCATCAATGCATCATACTATCGATCCATCTTTATCAATTGGTTTCCACTTTGACATATATCATTCTCATCAAGTGCATCATATCAATGATCCATCTTTATCAATTGGTTTCCACTTGGACATATATAATTCTCATCAAGGGCATCATATCAATCAATTACTTGACATCAATCAAACCAAACCATTTACATCAATGACATATGATCCAACATTCTCCCAAATAATCAAACCATTGGAATCAATGGCAACATGATCCAGCAGCCATGTTTTTTCCATCAAGGCTACCAAAAAATGATATCTATAACAAGATAGCAATACTTTTGGCCTAGATTGAAGAAATATGGTATCGAGTACATTGTCAGTTGTATGGAATTTTAACAAGTTATGGCTAAGTATCAATACCTAGTAGATTTTTTGCAACCTATGCCACTTTTAAAATGGAAATGGGAGGTAATAAGAATGGATTTTATTGCTAAATTTCCAAAGATATCCAGGTAACATGACTCTATAATGGTTATGGTAGATAAGTCAACCAAGGTTGTACATGATATCCATGTTATATATACTCATGAGATTACAAGAATATTCATGAGAGAAATTTTTAGATTGCATGGGCTACCCAATGCAATTGTTTCTAATAGGGATGAGAAATTTACTTCCGATTTTCAAAAGTGTTGTTTTCAATACTTGGGTACCAAGCTAAATTTGAGTGCTTCATACCATCCACAAATCGATGGATAGACTGAAATATTGAATATAGTGATTGAAGACATGTTTCACTTGTATTTGATGGGTGAACCATCCAAGTAGGAAGTTTATTTTCACTTGGTGGAGTTTGCATATAACAATGGGCATCGAGCATCATTGAAAATGATTCCATTTTAGGTTTTATATGGTAGAATATGAAAGACACTAGTAAGTTGGGATAATCTAGTAAAACTAATTGTGCTTAGATAGAAATTCTCAAGGAAATGGAGTAATAAATTGCTAGAATCAAGTAAAACTTGAAAGTGGCCCGAGACTAGCAAAAACATTATGAAAATAAAAATAGATTGTATAGAGTATTATATGTTTGGGATCATGTCTTAATCAAAGTGAATCCAAGGAAGGGTTTTTTAAATATTGTAGTTTCTGCCAAGATAACACCTAGATATAGTAGGCCATTTGAAGTCCATGATAGGATAAAGCCAGTTGCATATAGAATTACATTTCTTGCTAACACTAAATCTTGCAATGTTTTCCATGTTTCTTTTCTTAATAAACATGTGCATGATTCTAACCATGTGATTTATTGGGTTTTGATCCATGTGGAACAAGGGGGGGAGTTCCAAACATAAACACTACACGTCCTTGACAAGAAAGTACCATTGCTCTAGAATTGAGACATCGGGAAATTGAATGTATAATGGAAGCACTTTGGTCCTGATGAGGCTACTTGGGAGATAGAGGGTGCCATGAAGGAAGTATACACATTTTGTTTTGATCTTGAGTTGCACCAAGGCCAATGATATTACAAGGGGGAGAGGAATGTAATACCCTGGTTTTGACCCCTGAAATGTATTGGATCATATTATGTATAGTTTTTAAGTGCGCAGTTATAATGATGGGATTCAATCTATGTGAGCTTAAATAAATGACCCTATCTATAAATGTTGTAAATATGATAATATGGATGCTAGATCAAAGATAATCCCTAACTAGTGAATGGCTAGGCATGTATATTTAACTATAATTCTATGGATTGTGTGGTAGGATTGCCACAATGAACTCAAGATATGTAAATTATAATGATGGAATATAATATATGATGGTACAACATGGATGCAAAGAGAACAAAAGGGGTATTAGTCCATCATAAGGGAAGAGGAAAAGGGGGCTATGGGAAAATAAATCTACTATTGTCAAGTGTCGGCCTTATATCTTAGCTCTTTTCCACCATGTAACTTAAGTGAAACCATCCACCTCCATTGATTTATAAAACCTATCATTGAAAGCATGTAAGAGTTTCAAGGGAAGTACAATCACCATGGGGAAGTGTACGAGTCCTACATTTCTCCTATAAAAAGTAATGTTAGTCATCATTCCCCTTAATTCTTAAATTTTCATCCACTCTGGTTTCCATAGTATTCTCACATCCATGATCTAGACTTCTCATGTTGTGTTCTCCATTGCTGACCATTAACCAATCTAGAAATTAACAAAAAATCAACACTATGAAGAGAAAATTTCAAACCTTTGGTGAAAGATAGATGGTTGTAGGTAAGCATAGAGGCTAGGAAAGTTAGGAATACATCACCCATTATGTGTTTGATGTTATTTGGATGCTTGAAATGAAAGTATTAGTTTTGTAGGCACTTCTCATAGAGAATATAGCAAATTGGGCTCTTTTTCCCCACATTGAAGAGCACTGGAGAGAAAAATATTCTTGAGGGTTTGTTGAGAAGAGTAAGCGGAGATATTCCTTGTGTTGTGTGGGGAAATGGAAGAGAATTCCATGGTTTTTTAAATGTTGGATGAGATGTCTGGAGTGTTATGTAATAAGAAAAATCATTGAGCATGAGAGAAAATGGGTTTTTTTGAGTGATATAAAATCATGTAGCTCGATTCTTTCTCCCCGGTGGCCTCATATCCCAACTTGTGGGTGGTATATACACTAGATACCTATGTTTGGGTGAAAAATTTATCATACACAACCAAATTCTTAGACCAATTCCCATTAGAAGATAAGTGCACTATCAATGCTTATGAATATGCAAATTAATGTCATTTTATGTTAAGGAAATATATATATTTTGCATGTTGTGTCTGATTATGCTTAAATATGGTTATGTGCATTTGGTTTCCATGAAATATGTTAATCCATATTTATTTATTTCCACTATATTTTTATTATCACACCCTTGTGTGCATTTTATTTAATTTGGGTCCTCCCTAGGAGGATTAGTCAATTGATATTGTGGGAATATGGCCTCTGAGAACTGGAATTTGAGATCCTTATACTCTGGATATGTGTATTGTTGGATGATGTTAGAAAAATAGGATCGCGGAGCAATAAAATAAAATGAATGCAGAAATAAAACACAGAAGATACGCAATACAATAGAGACACAGTTATACATGGTTCACCCAATGTGGGCTACGTCCACCAGATAAATTTCCATGTCCGTCCTTTACTATTATCCATCTATTAGACACGTAATCCCTTATGGTTTCATTACTTGTAACATTAATGTAAATATGAAGTGTCTTAGGTGATAGGAACGGTCACCCATTAGGGAAGACCAAGAGTCATTTAATTATGTATATATTCACCTATCATACTAATGCAAAGCACATCAAGTGTGGATTTATCGTTTTTCCATCTTGGCCTGAAAGTGGTATTAGAGACTAGTTAACTCCATGAATAGATTCCTCACGTTTTCCCCAGCCTGCTAAAATGCCTTTGTTGAACTTCCTGTCTCTCTACCCTTTGAAGCTCTGGTTTATCCTCTGCCCTAAGTTATACATTACTAATCCATGTTGGTAATTGATTGAACCAGCACCTCCCATGTGATTTCATCTTTCTTTGACCGTTCGAATGCCCACACGACCATGTCGACTTCCTGGTGAATTGTTTGTGCAAGCTATGAGAATTGGTATCATATTCATTCTCCATTATAAACCGTACAAACTTGTGACATCCCTAATCTTATGCATCTCAAAACCCTAACATTCCTCATGAATCCTTCAACAAAACCCTAATTTCTATTGTTGTAATCGTTAACCCTAAAATCGTCTCCATTCGTTGCTAATATCTATGTCCATTCCATGACTTGCAAGAACCGAGACATTCCTATATATGTCCAATCACATGCCTTTAAGTTTTAAACCAGTGAAGTAAAGAAATGCATATAGATTCTTAAGAAAAATCGAATTTAATCAATGGCTCATACACAGAGTACACAGAGATTTTATACCGGAAACCCTCAACCGGGAAAACCTTTATTATATTCATTATATCGAATTTCACCATTCACTATACAATATATACAATTTTTTTAGGTATTTCGTAGATACCAAAAACCTAATCCCTAAAACCGAGATTAATTTAGTAAACCACTAAAAATAGCAAAATCCGCTAAAAATCGAAAAAACTGCCCAAAAAAAAACATTTCAGGGCGCTACCCCAAACGTTGTGCGTAACTAGGGGAGGCATACCTGCCCCCCCCTGGGACCCCCCTAGGAAAGATCCCGACGCACACAGCATGAATAGAAAAATACTACGAGAGATTGTCAGGCGTAGTTGTCGAATCTGACGCGCCCACACACACACATGCAAAGAATATAACACATACCCAACAATGACACTAACTGACCAGGTGTGGAGAAGTACATTCATTCATGGGTTTCTCTTTTGAATAGAACAGAGATACCAATGGTGAGAACAATAAAATCGTTCCATGTTTCCCTACTATTGGTTTCCTAAACCATCAAATGAGTATCGTATTCTAGGTGTGGAGAAGCATGTCCATTTGTGGGTTTGGATCTTTTGTGTTTAGGGTATCACTGGTGAATGTAATCTGATTCAGGAACTTGTGTCTCAATCAAAACCGTCGACCTATCTTCTCACACTGGAAATATGTTTGTTCCATTCTTAGGGTATGTTTCCATGTTAGTTAAATTACAATCGACCTTTCTTACCTTCAAATTTTTCTTACCATCGACCTCATAGAAGGTTCACTCACCCCTCATCTTAACACAGGTATCATTCCATTGCACTATTTTACTACCTTTTTTTATTTGGTATCATACTCACGCACACAGGTATCATTCCATTGCACATTTCTATGTTTATGTATCACCTCAGCTTGGAGGGTATTCTGACACCCACACAATTCAGATACCTACTCGATGGAAGGCCCTAGTGCTCATTGATATCGATACCTCTTGGAATTGATACAAATCATTGGTTAAGCTTCTCATTGTATCACTCTTCTCATGAAACTAGCACTCAATTTATTGTATCACTTTTCTTATGGTATCACTTCCTTACTTTCATCCATCAATTTTTATGAGCGTCCATCATCAATTTGTGTGAGCCTTCCTATTGCTTCGACCTAGAGGTGGATTATTCCCTTCTTGGTTCTTGTTGGCCCTTGGTCATGTATTAAGGAAGAAATCGAAGATTAAGGAAGAAGAAAGACAAAGTACGAAGTGCACGGAAGGCACATAAACCAAGGAAGGGTCGAAGTGGTTAAAGAAGCAGAAAAGAAGGAATGAAGTAAGGAAAATCAAGTCGTTGAAAGAGAAGGTCAAGGAAGACAAAGTAGAAAAGAAGATGGATCGTGGACAACTCAACAAGAAGAAGAAGACACCAATGGATTATTTGGAGCACCTCGCGGAGAAGAAGGAAGAACAGGATGGTGAAGCCCTTAAAATGTGGTTCATGTGGACCTAGGGTTTTGGCACCTAGGGTTTTTGACCTAGGGTTTTGACACCTAGGCTTTGGTCTAAGGTTGTCTAAGAGGTATAGAAGAGTTGATAGGGGTTCGTCATTGGTTGTTGTTGGTAGCAAGCAATATTGAGAGATAGAAGTGTTTTGTATTCTGGATCTTCAGCTGGGTGTGAAGATTAACCCTGCAGCTGGGTGCGCAGGGTGGGGAGAAAGAGAGAGAGAGAGAGAGAGAGAGGATCTGTAGCTAAGTGCACAGATAGAACTGTATGATTTCATCTAATGTATCAAGAAACACAGTTATGTGGATGTAGCCCTAGGGAGAGGGTAAACCACGTAAATCTTGTTGTTGTTATGGTTGATGTTGTGTTATTTTCTATCTGTTATATTGTTATTGCATTGTTGTGTTCCCTACTAAAGATAAGAGATATAACTAACCTAGCGAAGTGAGCATAATAGTGGTAAAGAATTTCTAGATTGTATTGCGTTGTTGTTCTGGAATCATTTTGCATTTCCTCTAGTTGTAGACACCTGTTTCCTGCAACCCCCTATTGCTACTTCGGGTGAGACTTCATCTACTTCGCAGGTGTTGCCGAAAGGGCCAGTAGTTAGGGTTTGTTGGTGCACTGTTAGAGTTGAACCCTGGGTCTGCCCTTGTGCCAAAAACTGGTTATGTTTCTGGCATTTGATTAGTCTACCCTAGCTAGAAAAGGAAAAGAGGTAAGCAAGCTTATGGATTTCTTATATACTTGTATCAGTTTGATTAAAGATGAAAATTTTGTGTAGGAGCTATAACACCTGATAAATAAATATGAAATTGGAAGAGTAGATCCTCTGTTGAGCAGAGCTATGAATCAAGTATCTAGGAAAAGGAGGACAAGCAAGGAACTGCACCTTAGTTCTCAGATTGGAGACTACGATGTGGAATATGTGGTCCTTGACCTGGGATCATAAGTAAATTTTATGATGACGCAAACTTGGGCACTGATGGGAAAACATAAATTGATTTAGTCTCCTATTAGGCTCAGGATGGCTAACTAGAAGGTGGTGAGCCCCTTTGGAATATTAGAGCATGTCCCTATGGACATCGACGGAGTAAGGACTTTTTCATATTTCGAAGTGATCGAGATTGTTGATGATAGTTGTCCTTATCCTGCATTGTTAGGAATTGATTTGGATTTCAACAATCTGACTGTTGTTGACCTAAAAAAGAGAAGAATGACATTCGAGGGTAATGGCCTTAAGGTCATTGCACCTCTTGATCCTGATGAAGGTTGCAGATACACAGAACCTATAAGAGAAGAAGACTGTGCCTATGAGCTAGAAAATATCTATAAACTAACAACAGGACAAAAGGATTACATTAATCCCACAGCAGATGGAAATCTAAGCTGGCGAAGTGAAATTGCATGCTTATCGGATTCAGAAGAAGCATTGGAAAAATGGCATAACAGAATGTACGAAGTCTCTACACGGAGGTGTGCCAGATTGACCAAGGAAGTTCTTTGGATTGGCACAGAAGTAAGTAATCTTCCTACATTTGATGGCTTGAATCATTTAGAAACATTTCTAGTTGAATTTGAGAAAATTGTACCAGTAAAACAAAGGATGTTGGCACTAGATAAATCCTTGAAAGAAACACCAGCTAGATGGTGGGGGACACACAAGAATAACATCATGGAGTGGGTACAATTTTTCACCTTATTGAAAGCGCTCTTTTCATACCTAGATGAAGAATGTGAATTTCGATACATAGGTCAGAGTTGTCCTAAGGACCATATGAGAAGTTGTGATAATGCCTGGAGCAGCAGTCCCAAAGAACAGTGGGTACATAAGTTCATTAACACGTTGGATACTACGCCTATCAACTGGTATCTTCAAGAATAACTATGCTTAGTCACTATATATTGGTATGGTATGACCCAGAACTTTATAGCTACATTCCTATTTGAAATTCAATACCCTACAGTAGATCAGGATTTAGAAATTGTAAGACATAAGGTCTTTGAGGAGGCACCTAACCCCCCTCTTGACCAAGAATAAGATGAATGGATTGTGCCTCTTCATCGGTTACAAGGTTTCTATAATATTAATGTTGATGAGGATGATGACCCTAGGGATGTAAACATTTCAAAAACTAGAGGACAGAGAGACATAGAAGGGCCATGGATGGAATTACCTTTTTTTGGGCAGCCTATTAAACTTAAGAAAGTTAACATTGGAACAAAACAAGCACCTAAGTTGGCTAATATTGGAGACTATTGGGATGATGCTACTATTAGTAAGATTACAGAACTATTGCATGAGTATCAGGACTTGTTTCCAACCAAGTTCACAGACATGAAGGGAATTAAAGGGCACATGGGAGAAATGAAGATTCCTTTGAAAGAAGATGTAAGACCTATCAAGAAGACACCTTACAGACTGAATCCCAAGTACAAGAAGAAGGTTAAAATTGAATTAGATAGAATGTTGGAAGCAGGAATCATAGAACCAATTGAAGAATCTGAATGGATCATCCCTATGGTGGTCCAAGATAAGATTTCGAGAGAAATGAGGATCTATGTGGATCTAAGGAAATTGAATGATGCATGTTTACATAATCCATTCCCTACACCTTTTATTGATGAGGTTCTAGATAATGTAGGAGGACAGGAAGTTTATTCATTCACAGATGGATTTTCAAGCTATCATCAGATCAAAATTGCTAAGGAAGAACGACATAAGACCACATTTGCAACAGAATGAGGTTATTTTCAATACATGGTGATGACTTTTGGGTTGAATAATGCACCAGCCATCTTTTCCAGGGTGGTGGTCGAAGCATTTAAGGAGTTTTTACACAAGTTTTTGGAAGCATACTTTGATGATTGGACCATTTTTAGCCTACTGAAAGATCATATTGAATGTTTGATATTAATGTTAGATAAGTGTAGGCAATGTCAGATTGCCCTGAACCTAAAGAAGTGTATTTTGTTTTCACCTTTTGGAGTGTTATTAGGACACATTGTGTGTAAGCAAGGGTTGTTGGTATATCCTTCCAAGATCGTTATCATTGTTGATCTACCTCCTCCTACTTCGGTTAGATAGTTGCGCACTGAATTGGGACACATTGGATATTACAGAAAGTTTATTAAGGACTACGCATAGATAACAACACCTATGGAGAAGCTATTAAAGAATGATAGTAAGTTTCAATGGCCAGAGGAATGCTAGTAGAGCTTTGACACACTAAAGCAGAAAATGTTCACTGCGCCTATCTTGGTTTTTCCAGATTGGAGTAAGGAATTCAATGTTCACGTCGATGCTTCATCCATTGCATTAGGAGAAGTTTTGGCACAGCCAGGTGTAGGAGACATTGACCACCCTATATCCTTTTCTAGCAGGAAGATTTCTACATCTGAAAGGAATTATACTACCACTAAAAGAGAAGGCTTAGCTATGGTTGTTATCACTGAAATTTTGTCCGCACATGGTGACAAGAACTCAGCATCGTCAAAACAGGAATGAAGTCATTCATGGCACTGAATTAATTTCACAGCATTGCAAAAGGGTCAAAAACTATGCAAAGTAACAAAAATTGAAGGGCGCTTTACAGAAGTTGGGTGCGCGCGCATATGCGCGGAACAGGAACGTACAATGCGTGCACGACGCGCGGCTGTTGGCGCAAAAACCCGCACACCTGCTAAACGGCGCATTTATGGAATTGGTCAGCCTCCCAAGCACTAATGGATCAGGTCCCAAGCCGATTTGACTCCCAAATCTGAGCTGAATCCGCATGGTAGGCTGGTCAAAGACCTAATTAAGCCCTAAAGAGCCCCTTTTCACACCTCAAAGGAGTTACATAATCACCCAATGCTATGCTATAAAAAGCCATGAAG
>ML781636.1:453337-471739 GCA_009831015.1 Picea engelmannii | reverse complement strand
AAGCGAAGTCCACATGCAGCAAGGTGACATCTAAATAACTAAAATTTGGTACACTTTTCACTCACACACAAAAGTCACTGCTCACTCACATAGCCTCTTCTCGAAACGTGGAGGTCTAAGTAGGTTTCCTCCAAAGGGATTCCAAAAACACCCCATCTTTTCTTGACAGGACTATCCACTCCCACTTTTAATCAAACGAGGTTGTTTTTCACCCCCAGCCTCACAAAACAACATCATCTAAAATATTTCTAAAAACTCACTAAGTTTTCCTCCACAGGAGGTGCCAAAAGAAAATTTTAGTCTAGGTAGGATTTCGGGGATAGGCATCCAAATAACTCCCCATTATCTGGTTCTCACATTTTAAACATAGAGGTTGACAAATAGGGAACTTCAAATCCTCCAAGTCCAGTGTTCCAATCACCATAAGGCAGGGAGATACCCGTGAAGGGTCGAAGGCCGAGGTCCGGTTGTTTTGTGCATCCCCCCTTGAGGCACCCACCTCTTGGATGGGATCCAGCCCGTGACCCATTTCTTAGGCCGAAAATTTAAATGTCGCACTTGGACCGAGGTACCTAGTGACCACTTTAGGACATCTACCCAGGTGGTGATTGTGGGCTGCAATTGCACCTTGATTGGATTTTGTGTGGCTATTGGGAAATATCGCCATCTCTTTCGGGATATTCCCCCTCTACCCCTCATTATAACCAGTTGTTTCATCCTTCACTAGTCTCTCTTCCAGTGACTTCAGACCCCACTGTTGAGAACTATTGGAAGGTCCAGTGCTATTTGAGAGGAAGGACGTTACGTTTTCTAGGACATGAGCATTTGCTTTCTTTTGATTCCCCCATGCGAACAAAACCCTCTTACCCACATATATATGCTTCTCTCACATTTCATGTATGATGCACATCTGATTACAGTTTGATTTAGATATATATATTGTGTAAACAGTTACAGCAAAGACTCTTGTTTCTATATTTCTCTCACCACTTTTGGCACACATTCACACAACTAGTCTGACATCATAGGGGAACCACAGAAACCCCATCATTCACGACACTTTCTCAACCTCCCTCCTATCTTAGGGGGAGTATCTGGTCGTACCCACTCATCGGTACCTCCTTCACACACTCCTGTGAGTGCTACTATCATAGGATCAGCTTTGCTTGGTTCTACCTTACTTGGGTCAACTTCCCAAGGTCAATTGTCCACTTGCTCTCCTTTACACGGAAGTGGGGGACCCACTTCCTCTCAAGGGGGGAGAACCAACCCACCTAGTCCCCATAAAGGGTCAGGTTCACAACACAATATGGTTGGAGCTAATCCTCCCACCCCACTATAGATGCCATATTTGGCCTCTCTCAACATACCGGATCTCACCAAGCTGACCAATGATCCTATATTGCATGACGCCACATGGCCTGCAATGCCAACAAAACTTCCTTCAGACATCCCAAAGTTTGAAGGAAAGGCGGGGAATGATCCCGCCAACCATGTCATGAATTTTCATCTATGGTGTTCTTCTAATAGCATCATGGATGATTCCATCAGACTGCAACTTTTTCAACGCACACTTACTGGCCCGTCAGCCAAATGGTATGTCGAAGAAAAATCTGGGTCCCATGGGACCTTTGAGTCATTGGCCAAAGCCTTCTTGACATTTTTCCAATTACCCATCCGCCATGACAACAGTCTAGAACTACTCTCTAACTTCAAACAGACCTCAGCCACCCACATCGCTGACCACATTCATGAGTGGCATAGGCGGCGTAGTTTGTGTAAAGCAGAAACCACCAAGCAACAGTGCCTTGATTGGTTTCTTAGATCACTTGTCTCTCTACTTGGAAAGGATGTTGCTTCCACCTTCCCGCAATATGAAGAGGAAGCCATTAGTAAGGCCCAACAATATGACCTTATATATGCACAGTCAGGGTACTTATACACGGTACTCCCTGATCTTCCAAAACCTGTGCCATTTGGCCAAGACAAACCTGGGATGTCTCACTCAGCAGACGGACTAATAGGTGCCACCACACACCATGGTCCACAACCCCAACCACCACCGATGTATGGAACACCCCAAAACCCACCTGCATATGGGGGCACTCCATATTACCCCCCTCCACCTTATCAACAGCCATATCCTGTTGCTATACCTCTACCTATCAGTGGACCACCATAGGCACCTCCCATACATTCACCTCTTCCAGCCACTAGTGGTACTCCCTCAACATCAGCTTATAGTACTAGTGAAGGCACTACGCCTTCCTATGTACCCTATGGCTCAGTACCACCACAAAATTCATACTTCCCGTTTCTAGGTCCTCCACAACCCATGGCCCCCCCACACCCACATGCGGGGGTAAATTTTGTTCAACCTTCGGCTGCTCAACAATATCAAAATTTTGAACAGTTGAACACAGCCAATCCAACTCACCCTTCGAACAAGAAGAAAGGATGGAACAGGAATAATAACAACCCTGGTCAAGGCAGGAATCAACCCCCACAGCACCAACCCACTGGGGGCAACCAAAACCAAGGGAACCAAAACCCCCAAGGGGGCAACAACAACAAACGCCCAGGGCGAAATAATGTTAAAACCATCCACCCGTGTGCTCTTTGTGGCGAGTTTGGTCATTACACTCACCATTGCCCCTAGATCATTGATTTCAAAAGGTTGAAAGACTCTGGGAGTCTTCCCCATACCCCTGCACAAACTGCCCCTCAACAGGCACCACAACAGTATGCGCAACAACCCCCTCCCGCTGTGTTGCAAAATCCTATCCCACATCAAGGGGTGGTCAACACCCAACAGGACATGTAGCATCCCCCACCTCAGGGGGGCCAATACCACAACCCTAACAACCCAGCAGAGCGTACAATTCTCCTCACAAGTGAGGAAGAAATCCTTCTGCAAACACGGAATCGGCAGTATCCAGCTGAGTCTACTCCTATCTCTCCAGAGATAAACCCTACACTGACAGGACCCCCATTGGTGATCCCTCGCCCTTCCGTCGAACCACCATTACGCATCCCTCGCATCCCCTTGCGTAGGAATTTCCACAACCCACAGGCCAGGGCCGCTCATAATTATAGCTTAGTTGACGACTTAGCACAATCCCCAGCGGCCATGTCAGTCTTGGAAGTCCTCCAGACTTTTCCTACACAACGAAAATCTCTACTTTCCACCTTGGGGGCAGTTGACCCTCCCGATACTCGACTCATCACCTTCGATCTTGACAATAGCGAACCTCGTCTTCCCGCCTTGGTCGCTATTCAACTACCATTAAAAATACGGAACATCACCGTTCATCGATGTATCATCGATGAAGGTGCATCTACATGCATCATGTCCAAAACTGTATGGCAGAAACTGGGTTCCCCAGAACTCATACCCTCCGCCATCACATTATGAGCTTATGACGGATGACCATCATCTCCTGAAGGGCTCTTCCAAAATTTCCCCGTTGAACTCGGAGGCAAAATTGTTCTCATTGATATTGAAGTTATCGACACTCTGCTCGATTACAATATCTTGTTCGGACATAGCTACATGTATGCTATGAAGGCAGTGGCATCATCCGTCTTTCGCACAATCATGTTCCCCCACAACGGAAAGATTGTGACCATCGACCAAGTCTCACATTATGAGCCAAACCCATCTACCAATCTCGATAACATTCTTCCTCTCATTCACACCAACAACGACACATACCCACTCATAGAGATGGGTCCTGGGATCTTCAAAGATCCATCCTTGTTAGGGACGTACCATGGAGCACCACCACTCCTTCCCCCTAATCAAGTATGCATCGTCTCATCTAAAGAAACTCACATAGAGGATGCTCGTCCTCCTCAGGAGGCTTCAATCATCCCTGACGTCTCAATAGTCGCAGAACCACTCCCATCGGAGCCTCTTGCGCAATCGTCGACCTCAACAGTCCATGAATCCACATCCCCCCAAGGGAATAATCCCGTTTGGGAGACACTTCCCCCACCTCTCACTCAAATTCCCTTCTTTTACCCTCCACTAGGTATAGAAGCTTTTCAGGTAGCCGCCACGCTCACACTACCCAATATGGTGTTAGCAATTCCAGTTTGGTATTTACATCCACCTGAGATGGTCCCTCGCCCATCCCTTCCCCCATAGGAAGGTCTCCCAATGACGATTCCCGTCCTCACCCCCACTACCCCCATACTCCCTACCCCCCCTACTCTAGCTGGGGGCAGGAGGAAGAAGAAGGAGCCCACAGCTCCACTTCCTCCACGCATCCCACCACCTTGCGCACTTTGTGAGAAAGAGGGCCACCAAACCAACAATTGCCCATCCCTACCTGAATTACGGAATTTGATTCCACTCAATCAAACTCCCACAACACCCATTACCACTGCTAGTACTACTACCACCCAACCTTCCAGTAGTAAAGGGCTGAGGACCAAATTTGCGTGTGCCATATGTTCCGAATATGGCCATTATACCCATCACTTCCCAGCACTGCCACGCTTTTGGCAGACATTAGCGACCGTATGCCAGAACGTCCAGAACAACCCACGCCCTACTACGTCCTCATCCAACATCACTGACATTCGCTATGTCACCACTACAGTCAATGAACATATGAGATGCCCTTGCTCTCTCTACGATTCATTGACTCACTTTACATACCGGTGTCCGATGATCCTCGCATACAGGCAATGTCAATTGACCCTGCGTCACCAACCCGCAGCAGCGGTAATTGACATTCCTTCGTCACTCGAGGATCTCCATATCATTTCTCCAGAACCCGAGACACTCCCAACGCCTCCATGGTTTTTACATGACCTCTCTGAGGATTTACCCTGCAACCCCCCCAACTCTCCTGCTCATTCCCTGCGGAGATTCTCCATCCAACCACCACGGGTACCCCTCAGTATTTCAACATATGGTTTATGTCGAGTGAACCCTCATCATCTCCTAGCATTACCCCCTCTGTTTCTTCAGCAGGGGGAAATCACACTGTAACTGAGATCACTCCTCACGATCCATTATATTCCTGTCGTTTCCAATGTGACGAAGAAATACTGGAAGAGCTACAACGCCCAGACTCTCCCTGGGACACACTACATCATCATGCACTCTTCCTTCCACAGGAATCCCACATGCCTCCGAACCAAAACCCCATTTACACAGTCGAGACCAAATATTTTATCCCGTCCGGGCCTATCGATTGGTTCAACAATCCCATTCCTGCCCCCGACGCATTTGAAGAAGGCAATCTGGCTAACATTTCCCGCACCATCAAAATCGACATTTCCATTAAAAAGGGCATCGTCAAAGAAATCATCATTGGAGCCGCTTGCACTCCATAGGAAATCGCTGCATACAAAGCCCTCTTCCAGGAATACAGGGATATCTTCGCTTGGTCATACACGGAGATGCCTGGCCTCGACCCATCTATTGTCAAACATCGCATCAACACCTGGCCAAACATCACACCAGTTCGCCAGAAACAGCGACCGCTACACCCATCTAAGGCCGCGGCTATCAAAGCCGAAATCGATAAATTACGTACAGCCGGGTTTATTTACCCCATCGCTTACACTTCATGGGTTTCCAACCCTGTACCCGTCGATAAAAAATAGGGCACTATTCGTGTCTGCACAGACTTTCACGATCTCAATAACGCATGTCCAAAAGACAAATTCCCAACGCCTTTCATCGATCAAATTATCGATGACTACGCCAGCCATGAGGCTCTCTCCTTTATGGACAGATTCTCTGGCTATAACCAAATTCAAATCCACCCAGCTGATCAGTACAAAACCGCATTCATTACCCCGTGGGGTACTTTTGCATACCGTGTCATTCCCTTCGGACTAAAAAACGTTGGTGCAACTTTCCAGCGGGACATGACATACATATTTCACGATCTGGCTGCAATCATCCTCGCCTACTTGGACGACCTCACAGCTCGATCCAAGAAACGCACCCAACATCTCGATGATTTACGAATCATCTTTCAATGGTGTCGTCAATACAACATCCGCTTGAACCCTCTCAAGTGTGTGTTTTGTGTCATCTCAAGTGTGTGTTTTGTGTCACCGCCGGGCAACTCCTCAGTTTTATCATTTCCCCAAGAGGTATTACCGTAGACCCCCTCAAAGTCAAATCTATCACCAAAATTCCACCTCCTCGGAATTTACGACAACTGCAGAGTCTACAGGGCAAAGCTAACTTCCTCAGACGCTTTGTTCCAGATTACACCATACGCGCACATGGTTTCCTTCGCTTACTTCATCACGACATCCCCTTTCACTGGGATGACTATGCCCAACAGTCGTTTGACGATCTCAAAGCAGCGCTTTCAAATGCACCTTTAATTAGTGCACCTGACTATAATCGCGACTACATCCTCTACGTATCAGCATCAGCTGTATCAGTAGCCGGCGTCCTCGTCCAACTCGGAGATGACAATTGTGAACATGTCATTTACTATGTTAGTAAGAACCTCTCAGGACCACCCTTGAAGTACAAACACGAAGAGAAACTTGCTCTGGCAGTTGTCCTCGCAGTCCAAAAACTGCGCCATTACAGCCTGCTTCGCACCATGAAGGTCGTCGCAGATTCAAACCCTATGCAATATTTTCTCAGTCGTCGACAAGTTAACGGAAAATTCGCTCGATGGATCGTTATCCTCCAATAATAAAACCTTGAGTTCTCAACACCTAAGAGTAAGAAGGCCCTCGTTCTCACCGAACTTGTCACGGCCCATCCCTCAAACCCTCTGTACTGCCCCCCGTACCTACCCTGCCCAAAAATTGGAAACCTATTTCTATGCAGGATGATCATACCACTAACCTGATACTCGCACACCGTCGATCGGATACCCCGTGCTCCCTGAAACTCCAAATATCCTCTGCAATCTGCTCGCCCAGTCACTGTAGCAGCAGGTACAAATGAGGTGGCAATGTGGGCCCTACAGCTATATATAGGCCTTTTGCCAAACTTCCACTCAACATTTTGGGAGCCCAAGGTGTCCATTTTTCAAACCGTCTTCAGCCATGGGATCAGCATCCCGCCGCCTACATCACGGCTGTCCCTGGGGCACTTTTTGTCCTAGGCCCCCGGGGCACCCTTTTTCCATATCATGGTCAAGTACGCACGCGCATAGTCACATTTGTCAAATACATGCTCATATCTTTGATTCTCTTCATATATTGTTCACTTTGGGTATTTGGTTGTTATGTACGTAGGTACTTGCTCATCGGTCATCAACATCATCCCTTCAGGTATATCTTCAGCACTGGCATGTAGTCTCCCCCGTTGTACTGCATTTACATTTTCCAGTCACACCCTCTGATATTTGCCTTTAGGATCCTCATTCCCGGCTCTGCAGTACTCACACCTCCTTTTGCATCATCGGTACTGTAACCCGGTAGCATTCTCACCCACGTGAGTTGTCCCATTCATAGCACCTTTTGGCACTTTTGACACTCATGTTGTTCTTCATTACCCTTTAGGGATGGGAGTCCTGGTAGTCTTTCATCATGTTGTGAATCAACCACATACTTCTTCTCCTCATTTTTCTATCTTCCCATATGGACTCCCAGATCCTCTCTTTATGGTTCTATTCTTTTTACCTGCACCTCCGCAGGATCAGGAACCCTCCATTTCATCCACCATCAGTTTGCCCATCTACGAACCTATCTTCATTTCACCTACCTCATACAGAAACTCACCAATGGGGCCCCCCACCCTTCATCTGTTTTCCAAGAAATTTATGCCCTCCCTGGGGCACTCGTTTCACACTGGGGCACCCGTTTCTGTATTTGTACATTTTTCCCAAATTATTCATTATTTATTGTACAAATGCCTTTATTTTCAGTCATTACACTTTGTCGTCACCGTTGGTGACTTGCTTCCTTTTTTGGCCAAACGCAACCCATGTCACCCTTGATTGGAGCATTGCTTCTCATCTCCCCTTGTCGGCATCGTCCATATCTTCAGAGCACTATACAGGTCATTTAGCTCTACCCTCTGAATTTGTTCACCTTGCCCTGCCTCTGGCAGAACTTATCACTAGTCTTGTTGTCCCCCTGACACTCGACCTTGTTACACGATTGCGGCCACTTTTCATCTCATCTATCCTCCAACCAAGGGAAGTCTTGAGTCTTCCCACTTCTTGACTTCGTCCATGTACCTCTGCCACTTCCTCACCTCAGTAGATTCTATGAAGCCCTTTGCTTCTGGGAGTCGCGTTCCCCTTTTGTCGACAGTAGCACACTTTTTCCAGAAGGGCGACAGTATCTTGATTCTCATTCTTCATTTAATGAGAGATCTCGGACGGCACAGGGTGAAACATCATTGCTCCCTGTTGTCATTGGCCCCCATGACATTTGACGTCAACACTTTCTCATGTTATGGTGGGTCTTACTTTGCGACTATTGCAGTTCTTTTTATCATTTACTGAAGACCTCTGAACCTGGTAGGGCCATCAATGCCCACATCATCATCGTTGTTTATTACCGCGATCATTGCCTATTTGTTCAGAGTATATTCCTTTGCAAAATTGTCTTCTGCCTTTATTATTACCGCCCCTGAGGGCGCTGCAGTCATCTACACCAACACTTCCATCATCTTTTGTCAGAGTTACATAACACGAGCATGGGGCATTCCCACCTCGTTTGTACACAGTTGTATATTGTTACGCACCTTATGGAAGGTCGGGTTCTACCGGTTCCTTTCTTCTCCAACGGATCGCTCTGAACGGTCTCACTATTTCTCTCTCTTACAACACCATTCTCAGTAAAAGAAACATTGATGGATTTCGGCTATACGTATGCTCCTAACCTCATCCATCAGGGGGCATCTGTTATCACAGAAATTTCATCCGCACATGGCGACAAGAACTCAGCATCGTCAAAACAGGAATGAAGTCATTCATGGCACTGAATTAATTTCACAACATTGCAAAAGGGTCAAAAACTATGCAAAGTAACAAAAATTGAAGGGCACTTTACAGAATTTGGGTGTGCGCGCATATGCGCGGAATAGGAACGTACAATGCACGCATGCGCGCACGACGCGCGACTATTGGTGCAAAAACTCGCGCACCTGCTAAACGGCGCATTTATGGAATTGGTCGGCCTCCCAACCACTAATGGATCAGCTCCCAAGCCGATTTGACTCCCAAATCTGAGTTGAATTCGCATGGTAGGCTGGTCAAAGACCTAATTAAGCCCTAAAGAGCCCCTTTTCACACCTCAACGGAGTTACATAATCACCCAATGCTATGCTATAAAAAGCCATGAAGAAACATCATTTTCTCAAGGAATTTCATGTAATTTTATGCTGCTTAGATTGTTTTAAGGACTCACTCCTTGACAATAACACATTAGCACCATTTCATTCAGCCATTCACCTCTCCATTGAGTGAATGTGCTTGGATTTCTTTCACCATCACTCTCATTTTCTTATTGTAAGGAGAGCAAGTTTGTGAGGGCACAAGAGCCTTCCATTGGAGAAAGAAGGGACTCACAGTCCCCTTCCTTCATTGTGATTTGGTTTCATCAATTGATCAGCCTAAAAACATTGGTGATATTGGTCTTGTTGTCTTTGTTATTTCTTTATCCATATGCTCATAGTTTTAGTTTGTTTTAATTTAATTCTTGCTTATAGTTTTGTTTTTATTTCTCTAACCCTTTCCTCTACAGCTGTCATGCTCAGCAAGACCCAACTGGGCATGTAAGCACCCTTTATTTTCTCACCAAGTGACGAATTGGGTTCAAACAATGGTGTATGCACTACAGAAGTTTAGACACTACTTGTTTTCAGGAAATTTTAAGATGTTCACTGATCATTATGCATTGAAGTACTTAGTCAACAAGCCAGTGGTGGGGGGAAGAGTATGCAAATGGTTACTATTATTCCAGGAGCATGACTTTGAGATCGTGGTCAAGCTAGGGAGAATTAATAAGGGACCTAACCACTTATCCAGATTAGAAAGTGGAGAGGAACCTACCAGTTTGGATGATATACTACCAGATGCACAGTTGTTGGCCATCAGGAAAGTCGATGATCACTGTGTCGAGATAGTCCAGTTCCTATCCACGAGAATGGAACCTCACAAGTATATAGTTATTCATAAGAAACATTTGGTACTCTACGCTGCATATTTTCAACTTATAGCTACACAGTTATACAAGATGGGACCAAATGAGATCTTAAGAAGATGTGTTATGGAGTCTGAAAGACCATTGATCCTTGCAAAAGCATATGAAGGCATCGTAGGAGGAAATTATGCATGGAAAGAAACAACGCAGAAGGTTCTCAGAGATGGCCTCTGATGGCCCACTTTACACAAGTATGCTAAGGAATACTACAGAGCCTGCGATGTATGTCAGAGAATAGGGAAGCCTTCTAGAAGGGATGAGATTCCTTTAGCACCTTAGTTAACTTTACAGGCATTTGAGAAATGGGATATTGACTTTGTGGGACCTATCAACCCACCAGGGAAGCGCACATGAGCTCGATATATCATCACTGCTATAGAATATTTGACCAGATGGGCAGAAGCAAGAGAAGTTAAGGATTGTAGTGTAGTTACAGCTGCGCGGTTCATCTTTTAGATATCATAACTAGATTTGGATGTATGAAGATCCTTATGAGTGATAAAGGCACACACTTCATCAACAAAACTATTCAAGCCTTGACTCAGGAGTTCGAATTTCACCATCAGAAGAGCACTCCATACCACCCACAGGTGAATGGGACAGTTGAAGCCTTCAATAAGATCTTGGAGACAGCGCTGACTAAGATTTGCAGTGTTAACAGACATGATTGGGATTTGAAAATTCCAGCAATGTTATGGGCTTATAGAACTACTTGAAAAAATTTAACTACGCAAACTCCCCTTAAGTTAGTATATGGATTGGAAGCAGTGGTACCTATGGAATACTTGGTTCCTAGTTTAAGAATTGCAGCATTTACAGGTATGGATGATATTGGTGTTGCTCAAGACAGGCTCGCGCAGTTGATAGAACTGGAAGAAGACAGGTTCATTGTAGGTTTTCATAAGAAAGTACAAAAAGAGCGGGTAAAGGCTTACCATGACTGACATACCAAGAGGAAATCATTTAAATAAGGATATTTGGTACTTTTATACGAAAACAAGTTCATGAAGCATCCAATAAAGTTCAGGACACATTGGCTTGGGCCATTTGAGGTTTCCTATCTTACAGAGGGTGGAGTTGCGTAGTTGAAGACCCTTAATGGAGATTGGAAGGATGGTTTAGTGAATGGGATCCAGTTGAAGATGTACTGTGACAACCAGTTGCCCCGCAGCTCTCATTAAAAGCAAAGGTAGAAGGGTCTAGGTACCAGGTGCAGTTGAAATTGGGTATCAGACACAGAAAAGATAGTATACACACGATAGGGAGGGACAGAGAAGAATGCACAGGCTGCTTCGTGCAATCTACAGTCAAAGTAACACAAAACGCTCAATCTTTTTGTGACTTGGGACAAGTCACATGTGAGTGTTAGGAGCCTGTTGGCCCTTGGTCATGTATTAAGGAAGAAAGTGAATATTAAGGAAGAATAAAGACAAAGTACAAAGTGCACGGAAGGCACATAAACCGAGGAAGGGTCGAATTGGTTAAAGAAGTATAAAAGAAGGAATGAAGTAAGGAAAATCAATCTATTGAAAGAGAAGGTCAAGGAAGACAAAGAAGCAAAGAAGATGGATCGTGTACAACTCATCAAGTAGAAGAAGACACCAATGGGTGCTTTGGAGAACCTCACAAAGAAGAAGGAAGAATAGTATGGTGAAGCCCTTAAAATGCGGGTCATGTGGACCTAGGGTTTTTGACCTAGGGTTTTGACACCTAGGCTTCGGTCTAAGGTTGTCTAAGAGTCATGAAATGTATAAAAATAGGTCTTGAAGATTTGAGAGGGGTTCGTCATTGGTTTTTGTTGGTATCAAGCAATATTGAGAGATAGAAGTGTTTTGTATTATGGATCTTCAGCTGGGTGCGCAGGGAGGGGATAAAGAGAGAAAGAGAGAGAGAGAGAGAGAGAGAGGATATGCAACTAATTGTGTAGATAGAACTGTATGTTTTCATCTAATATATCAAGAAACATAGTTATGTGGACGTATCCCTAGGGAGAGGGTGAACCATGTAAATATTGTTGTTCTTATGGTTGATGTTGTGTTATTTTCTATCTGTTATACTGTTATTGCATTGTTCTGTTCCCTACTAAAGATAAGAGATATAAATAACCTCGCGAAGTGAGCATAATTGTGGTAAAGAATCTCTAGATTGTATTGTGTTGTTGTTCTGGAATCATTTTGCATTTCCTCTGGTTGTAGACACATGTGTCCTGCAACCCTCTATTGCTACTTCGGGTGAGACTTCATCTACTTCATAGGTGTTGTCTAAAGGGCTAGTAGTTAGGGTTTGTTTGTGCTTTGTTAGAGTTGAACCCTGGGTCTGCCCCTATGCCAACAATTCCATTGTCTATTTCATTGGTGCAGTAGAAAGACAATTCTAATTTTGTTTATTGGGGAAGATTCATTATATTTTCATTTTCTAATATGTGTGTGAAGACAGAGGACAATGCATTATCTTGCATCTGCATGTGGGGCTTCTAGTACTCTAGTTTTTGGATAGCATAGAGGAAATGAGAGAAGACATGGAAAGAAGAAACTCAGAGGAAAGGGGGGTTGGCATAATCCCCACAAAAAAACTTACCTTCATTGTACCCATTGCGAAATGAATGGTTCACATGAAGCCTCTGACTACAGAGTTTTAAGGCAGAAGATCAAAGAAAACATAGATAGAACCTCAGACCTAGAGAAAGGTAAATCACCTATTTAGTATGGTGTTTCATATTTCAATATAGGAGTAACTAAATATATATTTAATACTTCATTTTCTTCTCAGGTAGATGCATGGCTTCTTAACATAGGTGTGACCTCCCACATGACATTTCAAAGAGATTTCTTTGAAGACTTTGATGATAATGTAGATGGTGTAGTGTAATTTGCAAATAGATTCAGTATCAATCCCTTGAGAATGGGAACCATCAGGATTAAGTTTCCTGGACTCTCATATTTTCTCATGCACAGTGTACTTTATCTTCTTGAGCTACAAAGAAGCTTGTTGTCCCTTGTGCACATCAAATAGCAAGGCCACTTTGTTCATATGTTCGGTGGAAAAGTTGATATAAGAAAGGAATTTGACAACATGGTTTCCATGACTGGAATAGAAGATGGAATACTATTGAAGCTGAATGGGACATCTTCCCATACACACATTGTTGCATACCTCTCTCCCCATGACTCAAGTATAATTCCATATAGTATTTTGTGGCATGCTATATTTGGCCCTATTAGTTATGACAGTATTCATTTATTGAGAAAGAATGGTGTTTCTAGTATGCCTACCATTCCTATAAAACTAAAATAATGTGATGCATGTATCCTTGGAAATCATAGAAAACAACCTTTCCATGATTATACTTCCAGAGAATGTAGAAGACTTGAACTGATTAATTCTGATTTTTGTGGCCCTGTGCATGTTCCTTCTACAAATGGAAACAAATATATCATGACTTTTATTGATGATTACACTAGAATGTGTTGGGTGTATTTACTAAAAGACAAATCACAAGCTTTTTAAACATTTAAAAAATTTCATGTATGGATTCAAAATGAAGCTCAGTCTCGTATTGGATCTCTTCACACTTATAATGGAAGAGAATATACTTCTAATAAATTTGAAAGATACCTTCACCAACATGGGATCAAACATCAAATAATAGTTCCATACAATCCTAAGCAAAATGGTGTAGTTGAACAAATGAACAAGACACTCCTAATATGGTTCATTCCATGAGGTTTTTCAAGAATGTTAAATTGATGTTTTGGGTTGATGCAATTTTATGTGAAATTTATGTCAAAAACATGTGCCCCTCTCATTCTATCAAAACAAGACTCCATATGAAATGTGTTATGGCCACATTCCTTCATTGAGGCATCTTAGGGTCTTTGGTTTCACCTGCTATGCCTTGATTCCTAAGGAGAAAAGAAGAAATCTTGATGCAAGGAGTCGGAAGTGAATATTCTTGGGGTACTCAAATACCACCAAGGGGTATCGTCTTTATGATGAGAAAAATATTAAATTCATCCTTTCCAGAGATGTGATATTTCTTGAATCCTCCAATAAAGACAAAATTGCTGAGAGGCATCTTGATCATCTAGACAGATTCACTCGTGTAAATACATACCGTGAATTTGATGATGAGATTCCATATCTTGAAGGGGGGGTCCCTATATTGGGTCAATCTCTGGAATCTCCTTTTGTAGCACCATCTCCCCCACATGAAGAATTTCCTACCACTTCATTAGAACATGAAGTTCAATTGGATGATTTGATTAAGCGGATTGAAAACTTGAGGCTTGATGAGAACTCAGCACCGTCTCAATCAATCAAGCAACCTGGACCATATCATAAAGGTCCACAAAATGGCTCACAAAAACACTTGAAAGTGCTCATCCTGATGAGGTTAGGAAGACAGGAACCAGATTTTCCTTAAAACAAGATGGAGGTAATGTAGATAATTCAAACTCAAGTGATGTAGATGGTATGGATGTTTCATATGATTGTGAGTTGAATTTATTTACTAACCTTGAACCAACTTCCTTTAAATAAGCTTCTCTTTATAAATCTATACCCTATACCCTTCTAAATAAGGGAAACAAATTCATTTTGTGAAGTATCTACATCCCCTTATCACTCATGTGTTAAATCCTATGATGCCATAGTTTTGTATCCATTCTTGTAGAAGCTAAAGAGATAGAGGAGTTTGCATTACCAGTGCATAAATACAATGTACTTACCTTCTCTCCTTTTTCCATTATCAATGATCCTTTAGTGACCTTTCACACCTTATCTGTAAATGTAGATATACAACCTTCACTTGCCAACTACCCTATTTAAATTAGATTTCTTCTCAGATATAGTATATGTATCACCTCTTTTAGTAACCATTGGTTTCCTTTATTTTTCTTTATTTGTACGTTACCCATTCCAACAATTTGACATGGTTCATCATCACCCAAATAAACCTGTCCAAAATTACCTTGAACATAATATTTGAAATATTCCCTATGGGGTGTGGCACGAAATGAAGCCCCTGGATCTACTACCCAAGATTCAATAATATTATCTAAATAAAGAATCAAATCATATTGTAACACATCACCTATTACATTTGCTTGCTGATATTTTTCCTGCTATCCATCTCTTTGTTTCTCTGAATCTCTACAATGTTTCTTCAGATGTCCTTTATTCCCACAATTCTAGCACTATATCTTTCCTAGTCTAGATTTGGATCTTCCCTTCCCATAATTCCTAGGGTTCCCTGAGTTATTTCCTCTATCCTTTTGTCTTCCCCTGTTCTCCATGTTCAACGCATTACCTGATGTCTCACCTATGCTTTTCCTTATCATTTCCTCACTAAGGATAAAACCAACAACATCATCAAATTTTAGAGTGTTTGAACCATAGACAGAGTTAGTTATAGCCATGACCAAGTCGTTCCATCTTTCTAGAAATGAGAACAAGATTATAAGAGCCCTAACCTCATCATCAAAGTTCACTCCTACATAACTTAGATTATTAGTAACCGTATTAAATTCATTTAAATGGTTGGAAACAGACCCACCTTCTAACATATTCATATTAAATAATCACTTCATTAGAAATACCTTATTGGATGCTGAGGGTTTTTCATATAGTTTAGCCAATGCCTTCATCAGATCCTTCATTGTCATTTCTTTTGAAATATTGAAAGCCACCAACCCTACTAGTCACATTTGTATCGTTCCTAGTGCCTTTCTATCAAGAACCTCCCATTCTTTGTCCTTCGTACTCATTGGTTGCTTTGTGTTTCCACCCAATAGGAGGAAAATATCATTTTGACATAGATAGTATTTCATTTGCATCTTCCATAAATGGTAGTTTTGGCCGTTAAATTTATCAACCATAAACTTTCCATCTTCCATCATTTCTTCCACTCGAACCAAGAACCCTCTTTTCCTACGAGTTACCTTTCTCTCTGATACTAGTTGTTAGAAAAATAGGATCGTGAAGCAATAAAATAAAACAAGTGAAGAAATAAAACACAAAATATACACAATACAATTGAGACACAAATATATGTGGTTCATCCAGTGTGGGCTACATCCACCAGAGAAATTGTGAGGTTATTATACCTTTATTATTATCCAACTAATGAAGGGATACAACCTACAACACACTCGTTGTAATTTCATCTTCTTTCTCTCACAATATACTCTCTCAAAATACAATATTCCCTCTCATACACAGTTGCAATACAATGCACTCATACAAAAAATAGGTTTCCTTTTTTGGGTGAAAACCCTAACATAACGTCTACCGTCATATCTGTGACCTTATAATGAACGGTCCAAATTGAATACAAAATTACAATATTTTACATGGCAATTTTCCCAAAATTTTCCTCAGAGGCTTCGCCCCCAAACCCTCGACAGAAAGGGTCTAGACATACCTGCATATGAATCAAGAAGATAATCAAGCTTCACAACCAATAGATGAGAGATTTGGGTAAAGATACCACACAAAACCATTAAAACATGTAGGTTTATAATAAGTATAAAGTCATATTTGAGTATTAACTTATACTTACTCAAAAAGAGAAACTATATTTATTGTTTTCCTAACTAACATTCTTACAAGATATACTTTCATCGTATAATTAACTAGATTGATTTTGTTATAGATAGGTTTATTTATTTATTTTATAGTAGTGATATCTACAATTTTTTCTATTTTTTTGAGTAGTTTTGTAAAAATAAATATTAAAAAAAAATGTAGTTACCTACTTAACGAGAACCTTTTAAAGTTTTCGTTTTTCTAGAGGTATTATTTAGTGGGTTTTTTAACCCTCATTTCAAAAATTGGTAGTACCAATAACATCCTTGGGTTAAAATTACAAGCTTCACGAAACCATGGCATTGGCAATTGATACCATTGCAAACAAAAACCTTAGAATCAATAGCTGAATAGAAAAGTGGTGATCCCAATAGCACTCATTTGTTTAGGTTAAAATTACAACTTGATTAAAACTGTGGCCTTTACAACTGGTATTGTTGTGAACAAAAACCTTAAAATCAACCCTTAATAAAAAAAGTGGAACTACTAGTTCTTTTTCAAGGTTATATCAGAACTTGTTTGGAACTGTGACATGTCAATCGCTACTTGACAAAACAAAGAAAAGTGGAAAAATAAATTAAAAAGTGTAGGGGAAACCCCAAAAATTAAGGGAAAAATATATTTTTAAGAAAAAGTTAAAAAATAAAAAAATATATAATATAATATTTTAAATTTTTGAACCATTTAAAAATAAAATTAACTAAATTAAATCTTAAAAAACAAGAATAATATTAACTCCACAACCTAAGAAAACAAATTTAAAAAATAAAAATAAGGGAATATATATATATATATATATATATATATATATATGCCCGGGAAGGATAGCAATCATTCCTCCCAACCACCTGAGCCAAGCCCAATTGGCATGTGTGTGTGTGTGTGTGTGTCAATTGGGTTTAGCTCAGGAGGTTGGGAGGAATAATTGTTATCCTTCTCACCCAGGTCCAATTCCTGCAAGTGACATGTTGAGCTCTTAACGAGTATATCATTGTAATGAATTCAATCCTTGGTGTTGACCAACCATGTTCCATGAAGATTCTAGGGTTTACCCTAGGCACCATCATCAAAATGAAGGGAAGTAGTCTGGGGTTTTCCCCAAGCTTTGTAACCTGGAAAAAAAATAATACTAATAATATATATATATATATATATATATATATATATTCAAAAAATGAAAAAATGAAATGATGAGAGGGGGGTGATTCCAGGAATCCCCCCCCCCCCTACCCATTCCCCCGCTCACCTTGTTTCCCTCCCCCATATATCTCGTTCCCCCCTCCTACCTCCCCTCCCTCCCCATGAAAAACCCACCATTTCTCTAGTGGCATGGCCCAAGGAGGTGGGGAGGGGAGGGAAGGGAAGGGAATGGAAAGGGAGAGGACAAGGAGGGGTGGAATGGGAGGCACCAAGGGGGGGAGTGGGGAACAGTGGGTAGGGAAGTTAGGGAGGTAGGGGAATGGGTTGGGGGTCGTAGGAGAGACTATTGTGGGAATTTGTCTACTTCCAAAATATTTTTTTTCAATTTTTTTTATACAAAATTTTGTTCTTTTATTTTTATTTTTTTAAATAAAATTTTTAAAATTGTTTTATTTTTTATTATTTTTTCAAATATGTTTTTATTTATTTTTTTAATATGTTTTATAGTCTTTTTTTTTTTTTTTT
>ML781636.1:441147-453301 GCA_009831015.1 Picea engelmannii | reverse complement strand
AAGGTTGAGGGTGGTATAGGGTCAGTTTTTGTAATTATTATATTTTTTTAATTATCTGTCAAATTTTTTAATAAAATGTAGTCTTTTATATATTTAAAAGTTTAAAAAAAAATAACTAAAACATTTTTTGCCTAATATGGGTTTTTTCTTCTATGATTTTGTTTTATCCTTTGTCTTTAATTTGTTTTTCTATTTTTGTCTTTTTAATTTTTTTATGATTATTTTTGTAATGATGTCAATCTTTAAGATTTATGTCCGCAATGGTACCGATTGTTAGGTCATGGTTTCAAAAACTTGTAATTTTAACCTAAACAGGAATAAGTAGAACCACATTTTGATTCGAAGGTCGATTTTACATTTTTGTTTCAAACAATATTGATTATTAATGTCGCGGTTTCAATCAAGTTTTAAATTTAACCCAGTTTTTAATTTATTTTTCAATTTTTCTCTTCTTTTTTTTGATGATTTTGTTTGTAATAGTGTTGATTTTTAAGATTCATGTCTGCAATGGTACCGATTGTTAATTCATGGTTTCAAAAATTTGTAATTTTAACCTCAAAAAAGAACTAGTAGCACCACCTTTTGATTCAAATGTCAATTTTACGGTTTTTATTTGTAACGATATTGATTGTTAAGGTCATGGTTTCAATCAAGTTTTAAATTTAACCCCAAAACAATCGATGATATTGGAAGCACCACTTTTCCATTCAGGATTCCATTTTAAGTTTTTTCTCCATGACATTTTAACATCCCCAGTTTTAATCCTCGTTAAACATAATTTTATTGTATAAATTTCAATTAGGTTGGTGAGCCAATGTGTTGGGAGAATAGCCCGTGTTGATTTTAATATGGTCGGGGGATGAATTGTATGTTATGTGCATTAAAATAATTAAATAGGTATAATCGATGGATGTGATACAAAAGGGATAAAGAACAAAGGGGGGCTATGATTCCACAAGAGAGAGGGGTCCAAGGGGGGACTACTCATGAGTATTAATCCAACCCACCCACATTCTTGAATTATTATTATTAATGTGTAAACTTTCTATTTGTTGTTGAGTGTTCCTAAAGCTAACCATTAAACTCGTGTAAAAGGGTGGGTGTGAGGATTCACATCCCATATTTATTGGAGAGCATGGGAATGAGTAAAATCAGCTTCGGTAAGAGTGTAATTCAATTCAATAAAGAAAGCAAAGAGAGGAAATGTTTATGGCCAAGGGGCAGTTTTTTTTTACAGTCACATTTTTGGATAGAGAGGAGTTTTTACTTACATATTTTGGACAGCATGAGAGGATATGAGTGTTGGGAAGAGGACAAACCATGTTGGGCTTGAAGGAAGCCTTTGTTGGGTTGATTTTTATGTTGAGAAAGAGGCATGTGTGCCTGTAAACTTGGGTTGTAAGCCTATGAAGCATTTGTTTTATGTTGAGAAAGTGACTCAAGAGCCTCGTGAGGGATGTTGTGAGTACTCTTGGATTAACTAGGAGGATTATTTATTAAATAGATCACTGGAGCCCTGGAGGGAAGTGGTAATTCCCAATGGACTGTGTGCATTGAAGGGGGATCCCATTCCTTGGGTTGTTCATGTTGTGGGGAGTAGAGAGGAACCTTGTGTTGTGAGAAATATTACCCCACGGACAGGCTAAGCTCCCCTTGGACCAAGACCCCTATATTTGGTCCAAATAAAGAAGTGAACAATTGGTTACTACTTTCCCTATAGATCTAACTCAATCAATAAAGCAAGAGAGAAGAAGAATTTGGTGTACCTTATTGTGATGTTCATCCTCGTTGCCCCAATCCCTCGGCTTGTTCTCCAAGCTCCTCAACACAATTGAAGTCCTGCAAAGACTAGCAAAGGAAATTTTCCTCCTAATATAGATGATTATATAAATAAAATGTATCTATGAATACTAAAATGACAATAGACAAGCAAATGTAGAAAACATGAACTTGAAGGGAATAGGCCAAGCTTATATTAATTGGAAATCCACAAAGAAGCACTTACAAAGCATGCTTGAAAATGCATCACTTCTCCAAGATATCCTCTTCCACCCCTTTCATGAATGAACCAACATAAAAATGATGATACTTCAATGGGTTCTCCCTATGATCAAAGGTTTGACACCTAAAATCTTCCCCCCTTCACCTTGGAAATACCTTCAATATATAGGCTTGAGAGGCACAACAACCATGAGAAAATGAAGGATATGATTGAGGATATGTCTCCTTAAGTTTCTATTTGGATCCTAATAGAGATCCATAGCATAGGAGTTGAACACAACCAACCTCATCCCAAGAGATCTGGCCCTTAGGAAAAGGTGGGGAATCCCATGATTCCCTCTAAAAACATTAGCGCTCCCTTAGAGTTAGAGACAGAACGCTACCCTATAAATTGGTTCTCCCCTAAAATGGAAAGGGGAGTTCCACCCCATGAAGTGTCACTCCCCCAACATGGCCAGGGGGCGCCACCCTTCATAAATTCCAAAACAATGGTCAATTTTCCAAGAAAAAGGTGTGTTTTTTGCCTTGAAATGATGGGTTTCTTCCTCTAATATGACTTAGGGGTCATGGAAAATATATTCATGGTGTAAAGGGGTTGCGACACTTGTAAAAGTGAATGCAACACTACGTAAGGTGCATACGACACTTGCGATAGTGCATGCGACACTTAACAAGGTGCATATGTCACTTTGTGACACTTGGAACACTTAGGCATAAATAGGTGTGAGACCTAAATGTGAAATTTTGATGTGTAATAGATGCCCCCTAAAGTGTGAGGTTAGAAGAGAAACTTATGGCCGAAACACTTTACAAATTCTTCAATGCAAGGATGTTGGAGTAGGAGAACCTGGAAGAAGATGCAAACAATCATCAGTAAGTACACAAATATGTTCCATTTCCGAGGCAGGTATACCTATGCTCAGAATATGAAATGAATCAAAGAATGGTCACCAACCAATATAGTACGGATCCATGAGAATATTGACTAAGTATATGTCCACCAAAGATACAATTTGGATCCATACCTCCATGACATGAACCGATCGCAGCCTCAAAAAATACACAATGGATCTACGAGATGAAAAAACATAGCCACGGATCAATACAATGTGGATCAATGTGACATTATATATATCAGTAAGATTTACAGCATGGTGATTGTACTAAAATATTTTACATGCTCAGATGCTCTCCATCGTAGCCTGGGAAAAAACATAACATAGTGAGTGCCCAACCCAGGGTCTTCATCCCGATCCCGATGCGGTACAAATATAGCCATGTGAATAAATGACTTGATGTCCAACATGGTAGAAACCACTTGATTATCAGTCATTGATGTATACCATTAAAAAGTGTGAGGGAAATCACCAATGATGACAATTAATCTGAAGGTACCCTAGTACATTCCAACGAATGTGAATAAATGAGTTGACGTCGAACATTTGTGGAATCATCTAATTAGAAGTCAATGATGTAAACCTATTGTCAGAAGTGATGAAGCATTCCATTGAGACATGTAGGTCCCAAGGTACTAACTAGTTTCTAAGTCTAATTCTCGGATAATGTGTTGAAGTCAACAAGAAAATACTCGTCGAAGGAGGGCCATGATGTATACCCCATCATCAACACAAAACTGACACAGGAAAGTGATGTGAGATGGTGGATCGAATGAGTATGGAATGACATAGGAAATGGAAATTGGTAATACTACAGATGGATGGTTTGAAGTGAAACTTCTCTTGAACATGATGAGGCACGACAAATGAATTGGCATCATTTGACTCAACGAGTACTAAGAACATAATGTGACGGAAAATAAGAGCACTCTTCGACTGGAATAAAAAAGTATGATGACACATAGAATTGGTATGACTCAGAGAGAAGCAGATTACCCAACCGTATGATGAGACGCAAACAGGTGCCATGTTCAAGGGAGACAATAATTTCCATAATGGATTCTAAAAAACTTGACCCACTTCCTTCAATTTTTCCCCCATCCAAATAGATGAGTACCTATTTCTTTTTTAACGAGCTTAAGGAGGATAATATACACTTGGTATATATCATCCTTTGGATGAGTCCCTCGACATATGTTTAGCAAACCTAAGGAAGGAGGGGTTCGGTCCCAGATGGGTCCTGGAAATTGGACTCACATAGGCCCTTCGATGAATAATGTTACGAGCCCAAAGAAGGTAAACTCAATGGTTTTTCACGTTTAGAGAGTCTCAAAAAACTTAAATACGACCCCATGGATGAGTTTTTCATAAATTTAGTCTCCCAAGCCCGAAAAAAGTGTAAAACAATATAGGGGAGAACTCTTCTAATCATTATTGATTAGAGTAGTCATTTTTCGTAATTATTCTCGCGGGGTCAAAAAAGAGGTATACTACCACTCGAAATACGCCCTTTCAAACATTTTAATGAGTGTGAAAGGAAGCAAGCTCACTCGACAATATTTTCATGTTAAGGGAGTCTGAAAAGAGCTTAAAGGAGACTCCAAAGAGTTCATTTTTTGTGTATCTTTTACTAGTCCAAAAAAGAGATAAAATTATACTCAGTAACTTATTCTCATGTATTAACGAGCATGATAAAGAACAAAGACTAAGATCATTCTAGAAAATACTAATACATTATGATGGGAACGACCCCCAAGCGAGGATCACTCCTAGCAGTGTGTCTCTCTAGAGGTATTTTTCTCCCAGTTTCTTTGGTAGAATCTAGTGGCTTCACTCTTGCATGATGTCCAGAGGCTAGAGACCTGCCCCCAAGTTTCATTTCCTCTGGTGACTCTTATTATTTCCTCATTTAGATGCCTAGTTACTAACAGGAACATTTTCACTAGGTAGAGGAAAAGAAGGTTCAAGTGTGCGATCCAGAGTGAGACCTGGTTCTAATGGAGGGGGGTCTATTTCATTTTTTAATGAGCTTGAAAGAGACGATGAACTATGCTCGTAAGTGTCTATTTCATTTTTTAATGAGCTTTATATAGGAAAATAACTATGTTTGTTGAGACCAGGTACTACCAAAGGATCAGATAATTCTAAGGATTGTCGCACCTGAGTTGAAATCATATTTAACTTGGAAACCTACGAGGTGGGAAAATAAGGAAAAGGAAAAACCCCCATGAGTGAGGAATCATTAAGGAGACCTACTCCTACACTCTCAAAACTATTATGTGCTAAAAAAGGGACATTATTTGTTGCATCATTGTGGAGATCTAGAGTTGTATAGTTAAGTTAGTAAAGAGTGATAATTTTTTCTTGATGGGGAAATCGTAAGATACGAAACACTGAAGATGTGACGGTAGTCATCGCATAGAACCAACTACGACCAAGTAAAAAATTATAATCCAGGGTCGCATTAACCACTTTGATATTGACCGAAACAGTCTTACCCTTCAATGTCACAACGAAAGATTGCAAGAGTCTGTGAGGTTGGAAACCACGTCCATCAAATGCTTTCAAGGTGGTAGGAGACTGTTAAGTACCAAATATCTGAACATAAATCTCAAAATAAACCCACAATATCAACAAGAATAATCCAAACCATTCACCAAATATTGAACACAAGAAATAGAGAAAACCCTTGAGGTAGTTTAACACCATATGTTATTCCTTATGGAAGGAGTGCACTCCTTAAGAAATACTTTCTTGTTACAATGACAATATTCTTTGCTATGCCTCATTACATTGCTTACACTTATTTATATAGCTCTCTCTATCTCCTAGAAACCTTCTAGAGAGTCTTCTCACATTTATTATATCTAACAACCATAGTGGGCCTTATTTAATACAGTGGACCTAGTCCACCTTACATTAAATGACTTCCACTAATAATACCTCATGTATTGAATGAATTCTACTAATAATACATAACCACATTCCCATTGGATACCTCCATAGGTACCCCATATTACCTCCATAGATATACTACATTCCATCCCCCTTCACATGTTTCGTCCTCAAAACATGAGAAGAAACCATACAATATGATCGGCTAAGCAATGTAGCCAACTGATACCAAGTATGACCATCCATCCATCCTAATGGAACTTGAACATGATTTCCATTTGTTTCCTTGCCACCCTGATCTTACTCTGCATCGTGTCAGGGTTTCCATGTGATTGTTTCGCTAGTCGGATGTCTTCCTGCAATGTCGGTAGTCCTCCATGCACCTCTTGCTCGGTTTGATTTTGTTGAATTTTAATGATTAGCTCATGCATGTGTAGTTTATTTTAAATTTAGCATGAACTTGAACCATAAACAATGCAGCAGTACAATATACAATAGTTGCACTAACCAAGATTGCAAGAAGAATAACCATGCACAAGAACACAAGAAGTTATCCTGGGAAAACCCTTCTCAACCAAGGGAAAAACCCAGCAATCCTTTGCTATAGATTCAAGAGAATATTTCCATCACACCACAAACCCTAGAGCACACAAGAGGGTGCTTTTGTGACCAAGAAAACTTGTGCCTAAGATAAGTGTGCACTTCAAACCAATAAGTAGGAGTTGATATAACGATACAATTAAGAGTGAGTTATCCACAATGGGGTTGAACTCTTATTTATACATGACCTATCACATCAAATGGATGTTTCTACGGGCACAATAGGGCTGACCTATACAATTGAATAATATAATTAATCTTTACACAATATTAATTATCTTTACATGGTGGGGCCGGCTTGTACCCTTTACAATAAAAATTAGGGTTACACAATAATCTTACTCTTAGACAACATAGCAATGATCTCTCACATTCTCTATTACTCAACCACTAGGAACACGTCCACCTGTGCTCAGCCACAGGGACATCACTCTCAACAGATCAATTCAATTAAGTCCATAGGAGTACCATTTGGAGATCCATCTCAAGTCGACTCAACTAATTCCATAGGAGTCTAACAAGAGACCATCACAATTCGTCTCAACTCAATCCAGAGGAGCACGATAATATACCACACATGTCATCTCAACTTAGTCCAGAGGAGTATGACACACCCATCACATGGGATCTCTCACACATATTTTCATCTCATTCCAGGGGAGAATAACCTAGAGAATGTTTCATGAAGCTGCAATCAACAACACTCCCTCTCATCTAGGGAGGCATTCTCCACCAGGACAAGTCTCTCACGAAAGTACTCGAACTTCATCCTGGAAAGCAGTTTGGTGAAGAAATTTTCAACCTTCTCATGTGTAGAAAGGTATTTCACATGTACTACTTTCATCTACACCATATCTCTGATGTAATGGTATTTGATCTCAATGTGTTTTGATTTATCGTGAAACACAGGATTCTCTGAGAGCTTCACAAAGCTCTGGTTATCACAATGGATAATGGTGGAATCCATATCATGTCCAAATAATTCTACAAGGATATTTCAAATCCACACTGCTTCATGGACTGCCACACATAATGCAATGTACTCTTCTTCTATGGTACCCAAAGCCATGGAAGTTTGTTTTCTGCTACACCGGGAAACCATGGCAGACCCCAAAGTAAAACAACAACTGGAGGTGCTCTTTTGGTCCACTATGCTCCCTTACCAATCTGCATCGGCATATCCCTGCAATTTCATGTCTACACAGGAGGAATATCTCAGCCCATAACCAATTGTGCCTTATAATTATATCAACACATACTTCGTTGTTATCCAATGTGTCTGTCTCGACTGACTCATGAACTGACTGAGTACACTCATTTCATAGCATATATCAGGTCTGGTGTTAACCAGATACATCAATGATCCAATCCATTGTCTGTAAATATGTGGATCAATATTGCCTGAATCAGAAGAAGCCTCGTTCATTTTCTTCAAATTCATCACCATCAGTGTAGGCATGGATTTGTATTTTTTCATCCCGAACTTCTTCAATATCTCCACTGTTGATCTGAAAATAGAAGGCTGACTTGTTATTCTATGCAAGCACCCCTACTTCATTAAAAATAAACTTTACAGGACCTTGCTTCATGTGTTAAAATATGCAATATAAACTTATGTGTTAAGTTCATGCTTCTTCCTTTAAATGTTTATGTATGAGGAAATGTTCTTGTAAATGGTTAAATATGTACTTCAAATAAATACACAACAACAATACTTGCAGAAAATAAACCATCAAACTCACAACAAGAACAACATGATAAAGGAGTTCACCCCCCTCCGGGCTACATCTCCTTGAGCCTCCATCAATGGACTTGGCTCTCTGGGATTAATTAGTCAAAAGTTCTTTTACAATATTCTTCTCAACTCAAATGAAAAAACAGACTGCACCATTGAGATCAGAACACATAAAAACCCCAAAAATGACTAATACAACTCTGAAAATGGATCATGGCTCATCCGGGCATGACCTCTTCTACATGTGGCCATAAGCTTCCCTGAGCTTCTCTGTGGAAAAAACACCTGTAAAAGTCCTCCATAGCCTCTTAAACCTGTCCCAATGTGTTCAGATCATATCAATTAGCCAAAAATGATTATTAAATCACAGAAAACAAACATAGGCTCACCAAACCATGTCCTCGATCAATGAGGGCTTAAAGCTCCCTAGAGCTTCTTAAAACTTCAATGGTGAAAAAATTGCAGAAGAAGTCTTCAAATGGCCTTAAAAACAGCACCAATGGACCCAGCACGTCCAAAAACCCCTAGTTGGGCTTTTATAGCACCTCAATCGGCCAAAAGATGAAGAAGTTAGGCCTCCTCCATTTTCCTCCTTCAAGCTTTGCTGGAACTGGTTCTACAAAACGCACCTCTGTGTGCATGAACCAAGAACACGCTCCAAAACGCGTGTTAAAACCTAGCACCGAGCGGTTCCGAAAAACGGTCCAAACTGTAGGACGGTTAGGGCGCCTCCAGCCCCCAACCGCCTAGCTCTCGGGCATATGCTCATGTGACCTCGCGCGTTTGATAACAGTGGTTAAACCCGTTTTAAAAAACAATTTTTAAACCGCAATTTAAAACCGCGCCCACCGTTATATTTGGGGTCATAGGGAAAAACCACAGGCTGTTGTCATAACTGTGCAACCGCACACACCAACCACGCACATGTTTAAACATGGCATATAAACATGGCATATAACATATAATATAAACACCCGTCGGATTAACACCCCCGCGTAATAACAAATGTCGGCACGATCATATAACAAACACGCGACCACGGGCCGGGGCTTAGCCCCGGCCCGACCCCCCGCCCGATATACAATATGTTAAACATAAATAAAATGTTTCCCATAGTAATAACAAGCAACAAATGGTGGCCTATTGGCCGGGCGGTCATGCGAAAACGCTAGCTGTGTGGGGGAGGTCGCCGGTTCGAATCTGGTCAGCTCCACAAATTTGTTAACCAACACACAAACCAAAAATGGGGTGCCACGTGGCAGCCGCTGATTGGGCCACGTGGCACCTTACCATATGCCAAAAGCATTCCATGTGTCGCATCATCATTCGCCAAACGTCTGCCAATCACAAACCGCCACGTCACCTATGCCATGTCAGCGCCACGCATGCTGCTGACGTCATCCGACACGCAGGATGCTGATGTCACCCTGTGCCACGTGTCACCCTTCCAGTGGTGACATGTGTCACTTCAATATTGGTCAAACCGTACACCAAAAAGTCCAAATCTTCCTGACACGTGTCATCATCTGGAGCCACCACGTGTCCTGTACGGACCCGCCACGTGTCTTGTACGGACAGGTACAGTCAGCATCTAAAATTTTTGCATGTTTGGCTCGGTGAATAGATTGTGATATCTTCTCCATACGGACTCTGTTTGAGAAAGTAAATATACCGCCGGAATCGGGAAGACGAGACGGACGCAATGGAACCATTTTCGTCGCATTATGAGCACTTTGAAAATTGAGCAAAATTTGATCCCCTGATCCAGATTTTGATCACACCTTCCCACTGAAAGGCTTTTGGACCCACAAAAGCTTATCTGTCTGCTTTCAAGTTATATCAAAATGTTTTCGATAATCACCTGAATACTTTGACATGCCGTGCACTGCAACTGGCTATGTCCTTCAACCACTGCTCTCTGGCTACTGCTGACCCGCTGCTCTCTCTGTGCTTGGAAGAATGCCAACCTTCCCACTGAGAATCAAGTCTCTCTTTCGAACTCTTTGGCGTCAACAAAATCAACTCTCCAATGGCTGCAAAAACTTCCCTGCAACATCTTGTCACAAGCCAAGAAAACCATCAATCTTAAAAACAAATTATACAAGATTGAAAAATGATGCCAACAAAATCTTTTGTTCTTCAAACAAACTGTCGCATCTCGTACTTTATCAAAGTACATGGAGTTTTCAAAATCAAATTTAAAGTCAATAAACACCATCGACTAAACACAAGTCGAACAACACGATCGACACAACATAGTCGTCAGAAAATCATCAACACCAGTCAAGACTCATTGAAACATCAACCTTCCCAAACTGACAAGTCGACAAACATGATACATAATCATGTAACAATCATGAATCACTCATGATGAACCATCACCAGGTTCACTGCTTACACATACATAAAAACAAATGCATGTTCATGACTCTTCAACTCTCCTTCTAGTACAAACATAAGTACAACCCCAAAACATATGGGTACTTAAGAGTTGAATACAAAAAATATAAATGGCTGCAACTTATCATGCTTCCCATAAATGCACACATAACACTGGAAAGTGCATTTACATCAAAAAAACGCAAGCCTCACTTGCTCAAGAAATCCAACCATTTCTTACCAAGCCAACTCAACGATGACTTTTTCTGCTGAACATAGTCCTCTTGTGAATCATCTTGACTCACATCGATGATGGAATCTCCTCTTCCATTCTTGCCAAACTCTTTATCCAACTGCTTCTTATGTTGTGGATGAGTAGTTGGATGCAACGTCCAACATTGGTCAATGAGATGACCCCGCTTCTGACAATGAGTGCAAACCTTTTGCATCATCTTTTCACGCTGTCTTTGCTTATCAAGTTTCCTGAAATTGGCCAATCTTTTCCAACACTTTGAAACATGATGGTTATACAAACCACAATACGTACATGGATTCTTTCTTCCATTTTTACATACAAAGTTATTATGCTTAACATAATCAAAAGCAATTGAATGATAAGCAGAATTATACCTTGAACATTCACCTTTATCACCTCTTTGAGGAGGTGAATCTGAAGAGTTACAGGCTCTCCTTTGAAGATCATCAACAGTGTTATTGTCCTCATCACTGTCACAACTCTCACATTTGCATTCATCCTGAACACAAGCCTTGCATGCTGGAGGGATCGAACTTTCAACAAAAGTTCTTGAACTTTCACCTTTAAAGCCTTCTTGAGGAGGTGAACTTGAAACGAAATTTATACTTGGAACTTTTTCCCTTGTCTCCTTGAATTTGGAATTTGATCCATCTTGTCGTTCATATCCAAGACCACAATACTTAGGTCTCTCTTCAATGACAATAGGCTCAACAATTCCTTGTGCATGCTTGCCCAAACCTTTACCTTCATAGCCCATTTTTAACAACAACTTGGACCCTATTCCTCTTGTGTGACTCTCAAAACCACCAAAACATTCATCTTGTAAGGAATTAGAAGATAAACTAACACTGCATACCTTATGTTCATACATGTACTTGGTAAGGGTTTCCTTTGCCTCATGGAGTTGATTCTCCATCTCGTGCAACCTTTGCAAAATCTGGTCTTTCTCCTGCTTCATGGCCATCAACTGCTCTTCAAGGGAAATGCTCTTATTCCTGTCTTCACACATCTCTCTCATCAAATCTCTCATGATTAGAATCTCTTCTTTGTCAAATAATTGAGATAATGAAAATGTATGAGAACTATTAATGCTTGAAGCTTCTGCCATCCTTGGAAGATATCCAACTTCAACACAAAACTTGCACAAAAACCAATAGCTAAATCTCAAGTTATTAACGGCAAACACATGAGCAAAACAAACTTGTGCTCTGATACCCTTGATCTGAAAATAGAAGGCTGACTTGTTATGCTATGCAAGCACCCCTACTTCATTAAAAATAAACTTTACAGGACCTTGCTTCATGTGTTAAAATATGCAATATAAACTTATGTGTTAAGTTCATGCTTCTTCCTTTAAATGTTTATGTATGAGGAAATGTTCTTGTAAATGGT
>ML781636.1:391811-441013 GCA_009831015.1 Picea engelmannii | reverse complement strand
AGACTGCACCATTGAGATCAGAACACATAAAAACCCCAAAAATGACTAATACAACTCTGAAAATGGATCATGGCTCATCCGGGCATGACCTCTTCTACATGTGGCCATAAGCTTCCCTGAGCTTCTCTGTGGAAAAAACACCTATAAAAGTCCTCGACAGCCTCTGAAACCTGTCCCAATGTGTTCATAGCATATCAATTAGCCAAAAATGATTATTCAATCACAGAAAACAAACATAGGCTCACCAAACCATGTCCTCGATCAATGAGGGCTTAAAGCTCCCTAGAGCTTCCTAAAACTTCAATGGTGAAAAACTTGCAGAAGAAGTCTTCAAATGGCCTTGAAAACAGCACCAATGGATCCATCACGTCCAAAAACCCCTATCTGGGCTTTTACGGCACCTCAATCGGCCAAAAGATGAAGAAGTTAGGCCTCCTCCATTTTCCTCCTTCAAGCTTTGCTGGAACTGGTTCTACAAAACGCACCTCTGTGTGCATGAACCAAGAACACGCTCCAAAACGCGAGTTAAAACCTAGCACCGAGCGGTTCTGAAAAATGGTCCAAACTGTAGGACGGTTAGGGTGCCTCCAGCCCCCAACCGCCTAGCTCTCGGGCATATGCTCATGTGACCTCGCGCATTTGATAACAGTGGTTAAACCCGTTTTAAAAACCAATTTTTAAACCGCAATTTAAAACCGCACCCACCGTTATATTTGGGGTCATAGGGAAAAACCACGGGCTATTGTCATAACTGTGCAACCGCACACACCAACCGCGCACACGTTTAAACATGGCATATAACATATAATATAAACACCCGTCGAATTAACACCCGCGCGCAATAACAAATGTCGTCACGGTCATATAACAAACACGCGACCATGGGCCGGGGCTTAGCCATGGCCCGACCCCCCGCCCGATATACAATATGTTAAACATAAATAAAATGTTTCCCATAGTAATAACAAGCAACAAATGGTGGCCTATTGGTCGGGCGGTCATGCGAAAACGCTAGCTGTGTGGGGGAGGTCGTCGGCTCCACAAATTTTTGAACCAACACACAAACCAAAAATGGGGTGCCACATGGAAGCCGCTGATTGGGCCACGTGGCACCTTACCATATGCCAAAAACATGCCACGTGTTGCATCATCATTCACCGAATGTCTGCCAATCACAAACCGCCACGTCACCTATGCCATGTCAGTGCCACGCATGCTGCTAACGTCATCCGATACACAGGATGCTGACGTCACCCTATGCCACGTGTCACCCTTCCAGTGGTGACACGTCTCACTTCAGGATTGGTCAAACCATACACCAAAAATTCCAAATCTTCCTGACACATGTCATCATCTGGAGCCGCCACGTGTCCTGTACGAACTGTACGGACCTGCCACGTGTCATGTACGGACTGTACAGACAGGTACAGTCAGCATCTAAAATTTTTGCCTGTTTGGCTCGGCGAACAAATTGCGATATCTTCTCCATACGGACTTTGTTTGAGAAAGTAAATATACCGTTGGAATCAGGAAGATGAGACAGACGCAATGGAACCGTTTTCGTCGCATTCCGATCACTTTGAAAATTGAGCAAAATTTGATCCCCTGATCCAGATTTTGATCAACTATGTATTTTCCCTGACTCAGAAAAATATCATCAGTCCTCTACCACACTTCTAGTCCCAAGAAGTATTGCATCATACCAAGGTCCTTCATCTCGAATTCAGAAGCCAATGCACTCTTGCATTCAACAATAAGGCTTTATGAACCAGTGAAGAATAAGTCATCAACATATAGGACCAAAATCAGGCACCTGTCACCAACAATGTTATAGTATAGGTTTGGATTAGAAACACTCTTGCTGAATCTAAAACTCATCAATTATCCATCAATATTCTCATACCACGCATGAGGTGCATGTTTTATTCCATACAGGGCTTTCTTCAACCTGCACACATGAGACTCCTTCTCATGTATCACGAATCCATATGGCTACTCGATGTAAAATATTTCCTCAATGTCTCCATTGAGAAAGGTTTTCTTCACATCCATCTGATGTAGTCTCCAACCCATGGATGTTGTAAGGGAAATAATCGTACGGATGGAAGTGTATCGGGAAATAGGAGAAAATGTCTCCTCATAATCTATTCCCTCCACCTAAGAGAATCCTCTAGCCACAAATATTGCTTTGTACTTCTCAACACTTCCATTAGTTGCATGTTTGACCTTATAGATCCACTTGTAAGTCACTACAGACTTCCCTTCCGGTCTCGAAACAATATCCCACACATCATTCTTCCTTATGGACTGATACTCTTCGGTCATGGCATCTTTCCAAACCTGTTGACATGTTGCTTTTCCATGAAAAGAAGGCTCGGTATCAATGATGTGGCTCATGGATGAAACATAGCTTGAAAATATTTGTGGTCTCTTTCTCTCTCAGAATGTACCACTATGGTTTTCGTGTCCCTCTACCTCCTGCTAAGTATTTCAAGCCCATGCATCCTCTTTTGACCTACTGCAATGTCTCTAGGAACATCAACTGGAGCTACTGGATCAACTGGATCTATAATTGTCTCCCTCTGAACTGTTGAAGGGGGATAAGGTACTATCTCTTACTTATTCTCACTGTCAATCTCCATCTGAGATTCTTTGGATCTTCGGAAGGCTATCTCTTCCTCAAAGGTGACATCTCTGTTAACCTCGATTTGTCTCTGACCAAAAATGTAGATACGGTATTCCTTCGAAGATTCATTGTACCCCAAAAATGTACCCTTTCTGATTGAAGGGTCTAGCTTGGTCCTCTTCTCCTTGGGTACATGAAAGTATATTGGACACCCAAATATCTTGAAGTTTCCAACCTCAGGCTTCTCTCTGGTGAAGTCTTCTTCAGGAGTCATATTCTTCATAATCTTATGAGGACTCCTATTTTGAATGTATATTATTGTCATGGATGACTCTTCCCACATAATCATAGGTATATTCTGATCATGTATCAACGCTTTGGTTTCCTCAACAATGGATCTATTCTTCCTCTCTGAAACCCCATTCTGTTGAGGGTTATAAGGAATGGTGTACTCCCTCTTGATCTCTTCCTCAATACAAAAATCATTGAAATCCATGGAGGTGTACTCTCCTCCATTATCTGATCTCAACACCTTGATCCTCCTCCCGATCAGGTTTTCAACCTGAGCTTTAAACTCTTGAAATGTCACAATGACTCCACCCTTGGTCTTCAAGAGGTAAATCCATGCCTTCCGAGAGTTATCATCGATTAAGATCACATAGTAAATATATTCGTTCAAGGAAGAAACAGTCATGGGTCCACAAACATATGTAAGTATCGAGTTCAAGATCCCCTTGGATCTATTATCACTGCTCGAAAAGGACCCCTTGACATTATTTCCAAGAGAAGAACCTCTACAAACACCATCATGCTTGACATCTATCTCTGGAAGGCCTCTCACCATATTCCCTAGAGTGAGAATGGATATGTAATGTAAATGAGCAAGTCTCCTATGTCATAGCTCGCTGAAGTTGATAATATCATGTAACAAGGCCTGGAATGTTCGGACAGTCAATCTGTATAAAAATAATTCTCGAACACCAATCACCTGGGCAGAATCCATGTTTGATTTCTTGTGCCATGCAAGAAATTTTCCTTCAGATAAAGTAACCTTGTAGCCTTTATCCTCTAAGGCAGAAACAGATACAAGGTTCTTTTTCATCCCAGGTACATATAGTACTTCACTCAATTGGAGTGGTATGTCAGAATCTAGTTGGAAACTAGAAGATCCAACTCCTTTCATAATATATTTGGCATTATTACCAAGCACAACATGCATATGAGACTATTTCTCTAAAAGGTTTGTAATATGTTCTCTATATCCAGTCATGTGTCTGGAAGCACCACTATCAATTAACAAAATATCACTATCGGTAGAAACGGTACCTAAGAGTGATGAAATGAAGAAGAATTCTTCATATTTTATTTCTTCATCTCTTTGAGGTGGTTCTGAATCAACATCTATAGTGGATGCATGTTGTCTTCCTTTCTTCCTGGTAGGGAAATTTCTCACAATGTGTCCATACGTGTCACATATGAAACATTGAATCTTTGATATGTATTTTTTATGTTCATGACCTGATGCTACTGAAGTTTTCTTGTCTTTGAATGCTTTGTCGAAACTTCTTCTATTTATTTTTCCTCTCTTTGCATGAGAAGCAAGGGCTTGATTTTCATCATGATTGGAGCCTTGCACTCCTCTGTCTATAAGTCTGGTTTCCGCCTAAGTGCAATTTTTCCATAGACAATCAAATTCAGGTAAATCTTCTCTTCCACTAATACTTTGAAGGAATGGTTCCCAATGTCTTGGAAGGTCATTGAGAGTAATCATGACAAGTTCTATGTTTGTTATTATTTCTCCAATGGCACCTAGCTAATCTCTGATATCTGAAATATTCATGAAGAAGGTAGCAATGGTGTCATCTTTCATCATCTTGATATTTTTAAGTTGGTGTTTCAATGTAAGAGCTTTGTTTTTTTTGTTTCTCTCAAACATCTTCTTCAATGCATCATACATTTCATAAGTTGTCTTCAGGGTAGAGATGTTAGGTAGTAGATGATCTCCTACTGAATAGATGATTATCTTCCTTGCTTTGACATCGCTTGCCTTCCATTTAGCATTCTTTTCATCGGTATGTGTTTTTGATAGAGTCTTTTCTATCAATATCAATAGGTCATCATCTTCTAGAGTGGTGTGTAATCTTGACTTCCAGGAGTTGAATTTGCTTGTTCCATCAAGCCTATATTCCACCAAAGTTATGTTCCTCATGGCTTGCAGATTCTTTACAAACCCTAGCGTCTAGGCTAGAAACCCTAACTTTTTTCAATAGGAGGTCTCTTGGGATTTATTGGAATTATGACTACCAACAAGAAACCTTATAGATTCAAAGGAACCTTAGCAATCTACAAAAATACTCCAACAAGCTGAAGAAACCCTAAAACTGAAATTTTGCAGAAACTCTACAAACCCTAGGGCTGAAAACAAAACTCCTTCATTTTTTATCTGAGAGTTGCAGGAGGTGTGTTGGTCTAGGAAGTACCTGTATTTGCAAAAATTAGGCCCAACATTCCAAGGTAAAGTACTAAAACTAGCTTGATAAGGAAAAGGGAGGGGGTCGTTTTTGCAGTTGCAGCAAGAAGGTGATGGCTAGCTTCGAATAGCTTGTGCAATGGCTCTTCAGGAACACTACTCTGATACCATGTTGAATTTTAATTCTTAGCTCATGCACATGTAGTTTATTTTCAATTTAGCATGAACTTGAACCATAAACAATGCAGCAATACAATATACAATAGTTGCAGTAACCAAGATCATAAGAAGAATAACCATGCACAAGAACACAAGAAGCTATCCTGGGAAAACTTTCTCAACCAAGGGAAAAACCTAGCAATCCTTTTCTATAGAGTCAAGAGAAGATCCCCCACACACCATAAACCCTAGAGCACACAAGAGGGTGCTTCTATGACCAAGAAAACTTGTGCCTAAGATAAGTGCACACTTCATCCCTACAAGTAGGCATTGAGATAATGATACAATGAAGAGTGATTTATCCACAATGGGGATCAACTCTTATTTATACATGACCTAGCACATCAAATGGATGTGTATATTGGAACAATAGGGCTGACCTATACAACTAAATAATATAATTAATCTTTACACAATATTAATTATCTTTACATGGTGGGGCCGACTTGTACCCTTTACAATACAAATTAGGGTTACACAATAATCTTACTCTTAGACAATATAGCAATGATATCTCACATCCTCTAGTGCTTGGCCACTAGGTACACGTCCACCTGTGCTCAACCACAGGGACGTCACTCTCAACAGCTCAAATCAACTAAGTCCATAGGAGTACCATCTGGAGAGCCATCTCAAGTCAACTCAACTAAGTCCATAGGAGTCTGACAGGAGACCATCTCAAGTCATCTCAACTCATTCCATAGGAGCACTAAAATAGACCACACATGTCATCTCAACTTAGTCCATAGGAGTATGACATACCCATCACATGGGCTCTCTCATAGATCATCTCAACTCAGTCCAAAGGAGAACGACCTGGAGAATGTCTCATGAAGTTACACAACACATTTTTGGTACCCTGTTGGTGTATAAATGTGTTGAAGTTCATTCCCTTGCCTTGATGACTATTATTTCTCTATATGATGTGGATGGAAATATACAACAATTGTAGGAATCTATTCTTTTTTCTTCAAATCGGTAACACATTGTTCCTTTGAGTCAATGACCTCCTTGGATTCATTATTGTGTCCTACTTGTGGATTTGTTTTATCTCCTTTAGTAGATTCTGCCTCTGATTCAACTACAATAACTTCTTTGTTGGCCACCATGGGCCCATATTTCTTACTAAGAGACACATCCTGCAATGTAATTTTCTTTTTCTTGTACCAAATCTTTAGAAACTTCTTTTGCACATTAATATTAATTGTACCAATTGATTCCATCCAAGGATATCCCAAAACAATGTCCACTTCATCCATATCCATAGCATAAAAATTTGAATGCAACACATATTTGTCCATGGTGATATTTAAATATTTAAAAATTTGAACATTTTCACCCTCAATCTGTCTGCTTTGAACATTCGTTGCAGGAACTTGCAATCTATTGACCAACTGAATATTGATAAAATTATGTCGACAACTAGGGTTAATAGAAACAATGATATTTTCTTTATGAATACAACCATGAACCTATAATATAGAATTGTCACATGAAAATAAACCCTTGCGTCTTTCTTTACTTTTGGAATGAGACCATTTTTCTAAAAGGACTTTTTCAAATTCTTCATCAGAGAGTGCCATCATTTTTCTATAGTTAAGCAAATTCCACCAAATGGTTGCATCACCTTGTAAACTCAAATTGATAATCACTTTCCAATGCTCTTTACTGAATGAATTCCAATGATTTATGACTTATTTATTACTAGGGCCATCAGAATTTCCTGTAAAATACATCTTGCTATGAAAACCCAAAAAATAGAACTATAACTTATTGTGTGAATCGCGTGGCTTTTTCCGGAAAAACCCTGAAAAACTGTCGAATTTAAAATGTTGATAACTTCACTTCCCGGACTCCATTTCAGTCGATTTCATTTTTTAAATTGGGTTTTTTTCCGAGAGGAATTCAAATATCCAATCTTTTTTGAAAAATTAAGTTCAGAAATCTTCATATCTAAACCTGAAGTGCACCGCCCTTTTTTTTCCCTAGAAAAAAATATTGCAAAAAGAGCCAAAAATTATTCCCTTCTTTGGCGAAGGAAAGTACTCTAATACCACTTGTTAAGTACCAAATATCTGAAGATAAATCTCAAATTAAACCCACAATATCAACAAGAATAATCCAAACCATTCACCAAATATTAAACACAAGAAATAGAGAAAACCCTTGAGGTAGGGTAACACCATATATTATTCCTTATGGAAGGAATGCACTCCTCAAGCAATATTTGTTTGTTACAATGACAATATTATTCACTATGCCTCATTACATTGCTTACACTTCTTTATATAACTCTCTCTATCTCCCAGGAACCTTCTAGAGAGTCTTCTCACATTTATTATATCTAACTATTATAATGGGCCTTATTTAATATAGTGGACCTAGTCCACCTTACATTAAATGACTTCCACTAATAATACATAACCACATTCTCATGTATTGAATTAATTCCACTAATAATACATAACCACATTTCCATTGGATACCTCCCTAGGTACCCCATATTACCTCCATAGGTATACTACATAATTCTAAGGATTGTCGCACCTGAGTCGAAATCATATTTAACGTGGCAACCTACAGTGTGGGAGAAGAAGTTAATGGAAAAACCCCCATGAGTGAGGAATCCTTAAGGAGACCTACTCCTACACTCTCAAAACTATTATGTGCTAGAAAAGGGACATTATTCATTTCAGCATTCTAGAGATCTTGAATTGTATAGTTAAGTTGGTCAACAGTGATAATTTTTCCTTGATGGGGAAATCGTAAGATACAAAACACCGAAGATGTGACGGCATTCATCGCATAGAACCAACTATGACCAAGTAATAGATTATAATCCAGGGGTGCGTCAACCACTTTCATATTGATTGAAACAGTCTTATCCTTCAATGTCACAACGAAATATTGCAAGAGTCCATGAGGTTGGAACCACGTCCATCAAATGATTTCAAGGTGGTAGGAGACTCTCCAAGTTTAAGAGAACCAAGGGCTCTCCAACAAGGTAAATACATGACATAGGTGGAGGCTCCCTCATCCAAAATAGTGCAATGGATATTATTTCCACCAACCAAAATTTGAATTTGGAATGCTAAGTGGTGGGAGAGCCTCTCCTTAAAATAATCAAGATTAAATGTAATCAAGTTCGACTCCTCCAAATCCATAGCTCCAATAGTTAACAACAGGGTTCTATGTTGACTTGGACAGTTCTATAGAAATTCAAGGGCTAACATAGCACAAGGCGCTTGCACCAATTCTTCAACGATATTGTATTTTTGGGCAGCATTGGAATTGGGATTAAATGTCTCCTTTTGAATTACGCTTTTGGATGGGCACAACACTGTGTCAGAAACTGGCTTCTCAATCTGAAGAGGATTGGAAGATGGAGAAGGAGTAGATGTGGAGGGTTGATCGATAGCCTTTCCATTAGCTTGATCACCTAGAGGAGTGTCATAAGTATTCTCTCAATTCATTACATTAATCGTATTAAACATATAGACCTCAGAGGTGCTCAATGAAGCATCCCCATGGTGGGAATGACCTATGTTTCCCCCTTGTAGAGGGGAAGGATTTTGTGCAACCAGATGTTGTTGTTGAACCGATTGAGAGGTACCCTTCAGAAATTTAGCAATAGCCTCACGATGAGGGAAGTCTTTCGTGTAATGGTCTTCCTCGTAAATAATGCAATAAACATACCCTTGATATTCATTTGAGTATCATTAGTATTTGTATTATCCTACTTGTTAGAAGATTTCTTGGATTTACCCTTGTTTTTCTTCTTACCTTCTATTTGTTGAGATGAAGTGGATTGGACTTCATTCACCTCAAAGGTTTTAGAAGGAGTGGAAGTAGTTGTGGTGTTTGAAATGGAACTCGGTTCCAGAGTAGGTCTTGATGGATCATTCGATGGATGAGGAGCATTAGGGATCATATCGTAAAGTGTGTCAGACTGGGAATACACCAAGTCCAAATACTATGCACGGTTGATATCCTACTCCTCAATAACAATGTTTCCCATAGCAACATCGTGGGCAGTGGGAGGTAAAAGAAACTTTGTAAACCAATCTGCGAGGAGTTGGTCTAAAATTGGAGCTTTAATCAACCATCTTCATCGTCTCCACTCATGAATATGGTCAGATATGTGGGTGGAAGAGGATTTCCAGAGTGAGGTCAAAAGTTATGTATCAATCTCATATTGTATAGGAAACTGAAAATGCTTCAAGAAATCCATGGAAAGAGAATTAAATTCGACAAAGGAGTTACGCAGCAGCGGAATATACCATTTCACTATGGAACATGTAAGTGTTATCTGAAAAATCCTAAGACAAATGGAATATTCCATCAAAGAGTTGGAATAACACCATAAATGGAAATTCATAACATGATTCGTAGTATCTTCCCTAGGTTTTCTATTGAATTTCGGGATGTCGGACGGTAATTTGGCATGGATGGCGGGATAAAATGGGGCATGTTGAATGGGATCGTTTGTCAAACGCGACAGATCTAACAGATATAACATAGAAAAGAATGGAAGTTGTTGGTTAGCATGTGGATATTGGTGGTAACCATATGACATGGGAACACTAGTAGGACCATATCCAGGTTGCGAAGAGATGGCAAAGCTAGATGGTCCTCCCATATATGGTGGTTTCCCAGGTTGTCCACCGATGTAAGGTGGTTGTCCTGATTTCCCACCCATGTATTGAGATTGAACATATGGACCTCCTACATACTATGATTGACCTGATGGTCCCCCCATTTTTGGTGATTGAAGGGACTATTGCATTTTAATCACGGGGTTTGGGGATTAATAGGGAAAACTTCCTTGTGGATGAATGTTCACCAGATTGGGTTGACCCCACAAAGGATTAGAAACTCCTGGAAATGGTTGTTCAAGATACATGTCAGTGGTAGTAGGGATAGAAGGAATTGCAGGAGCATCTTTCCCCCAGGCTTGTTGATGTTTCAACCATGTAGGTTTCCCCCCAGTAAAAGGTTTCCCTGCAGCTGAAGGTTTCCCCATTCGAAGGTTGGTCTCCCATTGAAGATTGACCTCCAATGTAGGGTGTAATAATAGGTGATGTGTGAGATGGAGGCTAAGTATCTTGTGTAACCTTGGTTGTGTGAATGACTTGACTATTGGCCATCTAACCGATGGAACGACCAAGTAAAGGACTTGGTGTGTGCATGTGTGAAAATAGTGAAGCATAAATATTACATAACCCATGTATGAAAGGAGATGTATGTGAAATTGGTTGAGTTGAGTATACCTAGGTCATCGATGTTCCTAGTAAAGAAGACGCACCAGCAGTAACAACTACAGGATTTTTAGAAAAATATAAGTTCCCAAGTCCTTCAGGAAAACCAAAAGATGGTGGGTTCATGCCAAAAGATTGTGTAGTTGTGGAACTAGATGGTAATATATAAGAAGAATAAGAATCAACATATCTTGTGGATGGTGAGTCAATGAGTGGTAGGCCAAGTGGATCAATAAAAAGAGGATTCACGTAAGATGAAATTATTTCTATGAAGGTTGTGACTGGTTCTTCAAAGTGATGGCCACTTCTAGGAGCAATGCTCCCAATTTCAGAAGTGTGATCTGTGATCATTCCTTTGTAAGAAACATTGCGTTGAGGTTCCTAAACATCAGGTTCCATACCTTGTATACTATGAAATATTTGATCCTAAGGCCGACTATGAAAGTCAAAAAAAAAACTCCTAAGAAAACTAAAAGCAATCAACCAAGCAACAACAGGCTCAAGGATCTACCAAAGTAGGGATATCAAGTAGCCAACGAAGAAACGAGAAGCAGTTACCCCGAACTCCATGTAACATCCCTTCTCGGTGCAAGAAACCCTCACTTTCAAGGGATCACCCTCTAAGGGTACTGAGAGTGTGATAAGATGTTTTCCCTAGGTACCATGGTAATCCCCCCATAGTCACCTCTATAGATACCTAGGAAAGGCCACTAAGGTTACCAACTCACAGTCAGCCTTCGGGTGGGTCCAGTCAATAGTCGAGACTGAATGTATGGGAAGGATATCAATCTCCAAAATTATTCCAGAGGACTAAGGACAATTGGACCAGTAGACTCCAAAGGACCTCGAACGGATTCAAAGTTGATGAAGTACCGAGACCAAATGAGTCAGTGACACTTTAGGAAGAACCTCCAGTATATGATCTTTCTGCTATGATTGGTCAAGATTTGGAGGGGTAATATTTATTGCTCTTACACATGTGACCTCATGTTTAGCCCCTATGTGAGAGGGGGTTCCTGACTATGTGTATATGAAAGTTAGATTTGTTCACTCTTTAGTGCTCTACAATCTGTTTAGTAGTCTAGGAAAATTTACTCACTTTTCCTAGTCCAAAGACCCTAATCCTGTGCTATTGTTGGTGTGCTAAAACCAAAAAATGTCTAATGGATTTTATTAGAGAGTGGTTTATTTTAATGGCTTATACTCACTAGGTTCACGGAGATGAAACTGATGATGTGTGAAATAATCGACTCCAATAGAATACAAAAGAATGAGATGCAATTTGTTATTTTCGATGAATTTTATGTATGGGAAGGAGAAGAGTTATATTCTTCTTAACACAAGCAAGAAATCGAAACGATGCAACTTTCAATTTCTGGGATCAAGATGATTCCAAACTACCGAGTAATTTTTTCCAAAAACCAAAATGAACATGCAAAACTAGCTCTTTTTCCAAACATATACCAAAACAAATTCCTAAAGAATGCAAATTTTCTTTGTTTGATTATGTATGCAAGTAGATGTGCAAACTTTTCCACTTCTTGACTTTCAAATGGAATGAAATAGATCTATGTTTGACACAAAGAAATATGAAGCAAAAAAACAATCAAACAAAGTGCACTCAAAAATGATGAGAACTGGAAGAAAACAAGTGTGAGATAATTTTTTCGATCAAGGACTCAAAGATGAAAAGGGAAAGAAGACAAGAAATCATCAAAATCATCAAAAACGAGTAGCAAGAAACAACATTCAACATTGGGTTGTGGCAAACAAGAGAGTCCTAATCATACAGAAAAGTGATATGTTTCAATGAAGACAAAAAGGCTCAAAACAAAACAGCCTTTGCAAACCCTAGTTTATGAAAACTCTTAAACAATCAAGCAATATGAAAGCTTTGTGAGACAAAGATAAGAGAACTAAAAGGCGGGATGAAACAATGGATCTTGTTGACCCAAGGAGTTCACATCTATGAGAAATTTTAAAACTAAAAGAAGGAAATGAAATGAGTAATAACTATCAAATTATCAATCAAACAAATTCAAAGACCGACTAGGAGACTCTGGGCTAAATGCCTCTCAAAAGAAGATTGAGAAAAGCAGGGCAGAAACACCTAAAAAAGGAGATGGTTTCCCTTGTTCTCAAAGAGACAGAGTGTTATCGCACCCCCTAGGAGGATTAGGGGGAGTTTCAGTCAGATAATGGCACCCCTATATGCATTGCAGGGGAGTGTCAGTCAAGCTAATGGTGCCCTAGTGTGAACTGCAGGGGAGTGCCAGTTTCTGGAAAAGCTCAAAAAATGGCTTCCATAAGCTCAAAATCAGTAGAGACTCAGTCAATGGCTCTATAAGATATTCAATTGGGAATGTGGAAGGGGAAATAGATCAGAAAGAATAATTAGACAAGCAAGATATAATCATAAACAAATGATTCAAGATGAAAAAGAGGAAAAACTAGTCAAAGTCCTACCCCATTATGGTCGCCATTTTTCTATTGTGAGAAATCTTACCCTGCGAACAAGATAAGCTCCCCTTTGGAGAAATACCCCTATAATTGTTCCAAATAAATAAGTGAACAAGTGGTTAATACCTTCCCTATATATCTAACTCAATCAAGCAAACAAGAGAGAAGAAGAATTTGGCATACCTTGTTGTGATGTTCGTCCTCGCTGCTCCAATCCCTCAGCTTCATCTCTAAGCTCCTCAACACAATAAAAGTCCTAAAAAGACTAGAAAAGGAAATATTCCTCCTACTCTAGATTTTTATATAAATAAAATATATCTATGAAGACTAAAACGACAATAGACAATCAAATGTAGAACACATGAACTTGAAGGGAATAGACCAAGTTTATATTAATTGGAAAGCCACAAAGAGGCAATTACAAAGCATGATTGATGATGCAGCACTTCTCTGAGATATCCTCATCCATCCCTTGCATGAATGAACCAAGATAAAAATGATGATACTTCAATGGATTCCCCCCCAGGATCAAAGGTTTGACACCTAAAATCTTCCCCCCTTCACCTTGGAAATACCTTCAATATATAGGTCTGAGAGGCACAACCACCATGAGAAAATGAAGGATATGGTTGAGGATATGGATATTGAAGTTGGTATTTGTATCCTAAGATAGATCCATATCATAGGAGTCTAACACAGCCAACCTCATTCCAAGATATATGGCCCTTAGGAAAATGTGAGGAATCCCATGATTCCCTCTAACAAGACTAGTGCTCCATTAGAGTTAGAGACAGAGTGCCACCCTATAAAGTGGATCTCCCATAACATAGAAAGGTGGGAAGCAACCCATGAAGTGGCACTCCCCCAACATGGCCAGGGGTGTGCCAGCCTTCATAAATGCCCAAAAAATGGTCAATTTTCCAAGAAAAAGGTGTGTTTTTGGCCTTGAAATGATGGGTTTCTTCTTCCAATATGACTTAGAGGTCATGGAAAATTTCTTCATGGTCTCAAGGGGTTGTGACACTCAAAAAAATTAATGTGACATAGGTAAGGTGCATACGACACTTAACAAGGTTCATAAGTCACTTTGTGAAACTTGTGACACCTAGGTGTAAATAGGTGTGAGACCTAAATGTGACATTTAGATGTGTAACACCTGGTTTTGGGGATTGTTATGTGTGGAGAGTGGATAGAAAAAGGGACAGATCTCCTTGTGGAATCGTAGCCTTAGCTCAGGTGTGGCTTATTTTTGAGAGAAAAAGAATAGTAATGCATATGGTTGGGAGGTTCATCCCTCGTATGCAGCCAGTTGGTTAGCTATTAATAGATAAGTTCTCTATCGTGTTTATTATAATATTTCCTTGTGTAAATGGTTTATATGGATGTTGTGTGTTTTCTATTTTATTTAGCTATTGTATTCATGTTTTAATATATGTTGTTATATGCATTTATAAATGTGGTATCAATAACCATGGTTAAATTTGTGTGTGATTTGTAGCTAGTAAGCTACAAGAATTTATTTAAGTAGAAAATTTAATTTTAATGTGTATTTTGCCTGTAATGTTTCTCAATTGAAGATTGGGTACGTTAAACTATGGTATCAAATCCCTCGGGTTCAAACATCGGGTGTGTATTGGCCAGGACGAGGGTGAATTTAGAAAATTCGTTGTTACCTATTTGTCTGTGTGAATTTAGGGGGAAAATGGAGAAAATCATAGAGAAATCCCAAAATTCATGAGAAATATTCAAGTTTAAATGAATCATATTTGTTTAATAGCTTCAATGGGGCCACTATGAAAAGTTGCAGAGTTAAATTTGACCTGGAAGGTTGAAAATCCAAGTTTTAATGGTCGTTGTAGTGTTTTACAAACTTCAGTGAATCGATGGCTGAGATCATGTTTGATCTCCAGATCAATGGTCAAGATTCACATTAATAAATTTAAAAATTCATAACGTTTCATCCATTTTAAAGGTTGGATAGATCAACATCTAGGATTCATTTCGACGGTTGGGAAAATGGATCAAATCAATGGTTTGTATTCATTTAGGTCATTGGAAGGTTAGAGTCGATAGATGGTAAAAATCATCTTAGCTTGGAGATCGAAGGCCTAGATTCATTGGAGTTTTGCTCAAAAAATTATAAGTGTTGAAGCTCTCAACCAGAAATGGATAATAGTCAATAGTCGGGTCGGACGAATTAGATAAGAGTTTCATTTTTCCCAAAATAAATCTCCAACGGTCGAGCGTTGCTTGAATCCATCAAAATATTTTCAATCTTTGATGGTTGAGCATTAGCCAGATTCAATGAAGAGTTTGATCAGGCAGAGAGAAAGTGTCGATGGTAAACCATCGATCGATTCAATGAGGTGTTAGGGTCATGGATAATGAAGTAAAGGACAGAAATGATGTTTCATGCACCCATGTGTCATGCCATGTAAGTAATTTCCACGTCATCCCAGAAGTGGTTGACCGTCGATGGTTGGGTCGATCGAATTGGGCAAGTGTTTTCAGCAGTCAATGGAGATCATTGATGATCGATGGGCCAATGGTCAGGCATCGGCCAAATTGGTGAGGAGTTCCATTCACCAATAAAATTATTGATGGTTGATGGTTGGGTTGGCTTTTTTAGTAAGGTGTTGTGAATCGATTGTCAAGGAAATGTGTCGATGGTCTATGGTTGGGTCTGCGGTTTGGGAGAAATGTTGTGTGCATCCAAAGGAAAGTGTCGGTCGTCGATGTCCGATGGAGCATGGATAAACGGATAATAGTCCACGCAATTTGAGATCAACATCTCAAATTTAAAAGGTTGTTACTACAGCAAAAAAGTTAATATGAAATTTTTTGAATTTTTCATATTTTGAAGTTCATTAACTTGCGGGGCAATTTGAGGCCCTAAATGACGATTTTATCCAATCAAAACCCACAATAATAGAGTGTAAAAAGGTAAACTTTATCTATTCATATTAAACAAAAGAGATCAAGGAGATCTTTCCAATGAGCTAAACCATTCGCAAAATGAATCGTGTATGAGAAAGTTACAGCTGAAATAGCCAAGGTGAAATTTTTGGCACCAGTTTACTTCTAGAGGGCATAACTCATTGCTCATAATTTTGTTTGGGGTTGAAGGATCAGATCCTATCATTGAGAGGGAGGGGTGAATCAGTGACTCAATAATTTGTCAATTTTTCTTTTGTTTAATGCAAACAAAAATTTTAACACACTATTTATCGTGGAACCCAATTGGGAAAAAACCACAAACACTTTTCTATTAACTGCAAAATTTTGTTTTACATGTTACATAGATGGAAGATGTTCTTCCTTTTATATCATCACCAACTGATCAGGATGCACCCACACCCTTGTTCACCAGCACCAACTGGTAGGAGGCTTCGACCCCTTGTTTAGTCAGCTACAACTGACAAGGAAGCACCAACTCCCTTGTAGGCACCAACCTGCCCTTGCACCACCCAACCACCCTTATTTTCTGAATATGGAAAACTTTTGTATCATGTCTTCACTGAATCTCTCTTTGCTTCTATGATTTAATATATCTTATGATTTGAACTACAGAGACACCTTCTCACCATTCTATATCGTTTATATAATCTTCAAACTAGCGTGAGAAATAACGCATTGTGTCCTTTCGTCTGGACCATCGCACCTCTTCATTTAACTTAATCATAATCTCTGTTAATACCGCAGAAATCGAGTTCTGCTGAGGTGCTTCCTTCAAGCCATTTACATATGATCGACAATGTGAAACCACGGGTTTATTGATTTAAGCGATGTATAATATTTTTCCTTTAATTCTCGTATTCCATATGACCACAGGAGGTGACCAGGAACTAGGACAAGCGATTCCTTGATTACTTATCAAAATGAATGGTCATGTTTTAATCTCCCAAAGAGATGGATGACTGTTATCACTTCGGGACTTTGTCCTTCGCGACTTCCATCCTTTTCACAAATCTCTCAATGAGTTGGACGACTGTCGGCACTTCGAGACCTTAGCTATTACACTTACGCTATCCTTCCACTATATTTGATCAGCAGTCGAGAATGCTCCCGAAGTGCCCTTTTTATCGGACGACTCATGTCCACTTCGGGACTTCGGGACTTAGTTCATTTGCTGGTGGTGAAACTCTCAAAGTAAAACTCCCAGAGTGAAGTAACTTGCTGACATCACTTGATGACGTGGCACTTCCTGAGTGTATTCCATGTGTCACCTAGATTTGTGGCTTACATATGCTTAAGGTACCTATGGGACCTTGACACTTTTCATCGAATGATTACGCCACGTGTCCTATCCTCGTGACTTCGGAACTTCTTCTTTTGGGACTTTGGGTAATTCAATTTCTCTACTTCCCAATTCTTCCCAAGTGAGATTCCCCGAAGTGTAACCTCCTCACAAATTTTAACCCGAAATGAAATGTTGTTCGTTGATCATGATCTTAGATCGACGGCTCAATCTGTCTACAATGTTGTTTTTCCTTGGTTTAAATCCAATAGCTCTTCTTCTTTGTGTATCCTATCCTTCCACTTAACTTGATCCAATGGTCGATGTGCATTGTGGAACCATAACTTGCGCTTGGTTTATCCCATCGCCTAAACTCTACAATTGAATTTGCGTGATTGTTGATGGATCAACCACAGTCGTTGATCTTTGAATCTATAAGATATGACAGTTCTAACTAATTACGGGACTGGAAATAACATGTTGTTTAATTCTCTTTTTGTTCTTCGCAATCTATCCCTGTCATTGATATGGCGCTTGCCTATCTGACGGTCACGACTTGATCTGATCGTTTGGTGGATCAACCATAGTCATCGATCTTTGAGTCTATGAGATCTAATGATCTAGACTAATTGCGGGATTGGAACTAGCGTGGCGTTTAATTCTCCTTTCACTCTCCGCAATCTATCCCTGTCGTTGATCTGGCGCTTGTGTATCAATGGTATTGATTTGATCTAATCATTGTTTCTACAATGTGCTTTCCCTTCTGAGTTTCATTGTGTCATTTCTTATGAGATTTTAATCTCTGCATACCATCCTACTGTAACTTTGTCTTCATTCGCTAACCCTCCTGAGCTTTAATCTTTGCATACCATCCTATTGTTTGACACCAATGACAACACATTAATGACATTATTTCCAACAATCTCCCCTTTTGTCATTGATGGAAACACACCAAATTCATACACAATATCCCCCAATGATGATGCTTCTCTCATCTGAAGTTACTCTCCCCCTTTGACATAAATGGAAAATGGTTACTTCCCCTATGGTAAATCTTTGTCTGACTGTATATTTCTGACCAGAATCTGAACTCGGGTAACTCCTCCTTCAATCATACTTTTCATGTCATATCTAAATGAATCCTTCTGACTGTATATTTCTGACCAGAATCTGAACTCGGGTAACTCCTCCTTCAATCATACTTTTCATGTCATATCTAAATGACTCCTTCTGACTTTGATTGTTGTCTCCCCCTGAATTGGTGCCAATTGATGCATTATTTTCTTGAGAGATTAGATTGAAAGAAAGATTACTCCCAATCTTTGCCTGAGATATTCAAATACATCTCTGCTTAAGGGTTTTGTGAAAATATTTTCCACCTTTTCTTGTGTTGGGACATATTCCAATTTAATGTTCTTATTTTCAGCATGATCTCTTAGATAGTGGTATTTTATGGGAATGTGTTTTGATTTGGAGTGTTGGATAGGGTTCTTGGAGAGACTTATAGAGCTTGTATTATCACTGTAGATAGTAGTAGGTTCTTCAAATACCATGTTGATGTCTTGTAAGGTTTGTTTCATCCATTCCACTCATGTACAACATTATGTTGTTTCAATATACTCAGCTTCAGTGCTTGGTGCAGACGCAGACCCACTCGGCCCTCCATTCGACGTCCGCTTCACAGGATCGTTCTTTATTTCTACTGAGTTGAATCGTCTCTTTCGGATTCCCTGCTAGAATCTATAAGAAGTTGATCCACAAGTCCTTTTTCGGGAGCTCCCCTGTGCGAATAGCACTAGGCGCAAGCCCCTTTACCCCCTAACTACCACAATGTTATGACCAAGGTCTCACCCAAACTCCCTTGTCGTAACTTCGTGACTTCGCAAGTCTAGGCTCTCGACTCTTCCTCCTCAATTCCACGATACCTAAAGTGTCGATACGGGTATAGCTCCCTTGTGTCAGCGCCCTTCGCACATGACCACCGACTAGGCTAACTCTAGCACTTTTCGCTTCTCGCCACTTCGTGAGGTTCGATGTCGAACTCTCGGCTCTTGTCTCGTGAACCCCCGAGACACAAGAGGTCAATGAGGTGTTGACTTCTTCCAAAATACGATGCACGAATCCTGATACACATCACCGATAGCTGGCCCCACACACATGTCTCTTTGACCTTCGGGACTTCGCCTTTCGCAATCTAGAGTACCCAACCTTTGAGCTCTCACCTCGCGAACCTCTGAATTCATGAGAACTCTAGATATTTGCACCTGTCCTCCCTGGATGGATGGCTCTGATCCACTTCACCACTTCACTATTCACCTTTCGCGACTTCGCGAACCTTAATGCAAAACCTTCGACCCTTCAACTCACGAAACCTCGAAATGAGATTTCGTGAGCGATCCAATCGGCCTTGGCTGACTTGGATCCTACAGCCCTGATTTCTTTTGAGCTTACGCTTGAGGAAATCTCATCGTAACATTCCTGCTTCTCTAGAAGATCTGACGGCTCTTGTGACTTCACAAATTATTCTCAAAGAATTATGACCGTCTGTTTCTTCCTGGACAATTCCTGCGAATTTTAACCAAGTATTTCTCCGCAAAACTTACCTGCCTGCAACGCAAACTTGCTACGCCTCCTTTCAATGCCTCAAGGCACCAACCTCCTGTAATTTACTTTGAAAACTTCGAAGACCCTATCCTTCCTGAGATTTCTCCAACTCCAAGTCTTAAAGAAGACTCCCGCATGCACTCCTTGCGGTGAATTCTTCAATTACTTCAAAGAATTGAAGTCCTTCAACTCTGCGCACTCCCTGCAGTAGTAGTCCTTCAGCAATTTCTCAGGTTCACAAACTCTAAGAATTTACTCTAACTGTGCACTCCTTGCACGGCTCCTGTGTTCAACTTGCACTTATGTGAGAATGAGAACAACGTTAACCCTCCTGATCTTTCAGAGATAAACTCTGAACTCTTGTCAACTCACTCCTTGCGCACAACTTCACTACACTCCTTGCAGGAACTCTTGCTCAGATAGAGAAACAATTGAAACTCATTCCTTACTCTCTCTCAGACTTCAAACACAAAGCATGAAATCATATACACAACATATAAAGCAAATGTATAACAGAAAGTAAACATCAATGAGCATAACATTCAACATGCATACACAGAGAACAAATACGACACCATGAATTTGAATCGAAGCTCTTTCTATTAATTCAAATCTCTGTACATGGGTGTTTTCAACTACAACTCTCTACTCTCTTCTCTATGCTCTGTGCTCTATCTTGACATAATCATCCCCTATACAATGAGGGTGTCTATATCTAGTTTCCCTCTTGTGCTCTAAAATTGTCTAATCTAGAATTAAATTCTATCTACGTACATTCATTACACATAAAGGATCCTATCTACTATGGACGAGAGAGGATGGCTCAAGGTCATTTTACAATAATACAAGCATGCCTCCACTTAATGACTTCATTAATATTTCAAAACATTTTCAAAAAATGTGATCGATTCTTTTCCAGCTGTCTCTTATCTCCGCGATGTCTCGTTGCTAGCTATGCTTGCACACCCTTGCGATGCTCCTGCATCATACTCCCTCACTTAAAAAATTTCATGGGATCCTATCCATGAGCTCGCGCATGGTCTATCCATGCTTCTAGATTTCTTATTTGTTCTCCCAGCTGGCATCTTCAACCGGATGGCCCTTCCACTTGACCAAGTATTCAAAGTATTGCTTTCGCCTGGTCCTCTTACCAACTCTTTTGTCCAGTATGCGCTCCATCTGTGACTTTTCTACAACCGGCATTTGTTTTGTCCATTAAATCTCTGGTTGTTCATTACCTGCTTCTGCTCCATCTTTGTAAGGGTACAAATCTGAGACATTGAATATCGGAGAAATTCCGATCCCATCGGGTAATTCAATCTCATATGCGTTCGCCCCAAATTTCTTCAAGACCTTACATGGTTCGATTTTCTTCATCTTCAGTTTATTATATGTTCCACTTGGGAACCTTTCCTTTCTCAAATGTGCAAGGATAAAATCACCAACCTCAAACTGAATTTGTCTCCTTTGTTGATATTCTCTCTGCTTATATTATTGGTTTGAACTCTTCAACCGTTCCTTCACCTGGCTGTGAAGTTCCTTCATCACCTCTACGAAATCTTCTGCACTAGCACTCCTAGTCGCAATCTGTTCTGAATCCCTCAGCTCAAAAATTCCTCTCGGCTGCATGCCATAAACAATTTGAAATGGGCTATGTCCTATGCTCCTATTAAGCGACTCGTTATAAGAAAACTTCACCTGTGGTAATACGTTGTCCCACTGACTGTGGTGTTCTGTCACCAAACTCCTCAACAAGTCTCTCAAACTCCTATTCACGACTTTTGTCTGCCCATCCATCTAAGGATGATAAGCTGAACTAAATGACAAGTTTGTTCCCAGCTTCTTCCATAAGGTTCTCCAGAAGTTCCCTACGAACTTAGTGTCTTGATTTGAAACTATGCTCCTTGGTAAGCCGTGAAGTCGAATGACTTCTTTGAAAAACAGGTTCGCAATGTGAGTTGTGTCACTAGTTTTCTGACATGGAATGAAATGTGCCATTTTGGAAAATCTATCCACTACCACAAAGATTGAGTCAAACCCTCTTTGTGTTCTTGGAAACCCCAGTATGAAGTCCATGTTGACTGCATCCCATGGCCTCTTAGGTATGGGTAATGGTTGATAAAAACTTGCATTATGCCTCTTTCCTTTTGAGTGTTGACAAATTGTACATCTGTCCACGAATCTTTTGACGTATGCTCGCATAACTAGCTAAACATATGACTCATTTAACTTTGAGAACGTCTTGTCATGACCGAAATTCTCGGCCAATCCTCCACTATGTTTCTCCTTCAGCAAATTCTCCCTCATGGAGCATTTTGGAATACAAAGTTGATTACCCCTGAATAACAATCCATCCTGGATCATGTACTCTATCCACTGGCTTATGTCCCTGATAATTTGATTCTCATCTGCTTCATATGCCTCCTTAAAATCTGGATCATCTATGTACATGTCCCTGAGATCATCAAAACCCAGTGTTTTGACTCTGAACTCCTGCAACAGCAAACATTTCCTGCTCAAAGCATCAGCAACTTTGTTAGCAGTTCCAGAAATATGTTTAATCACAAAAGTGAAATTTTGCATATATTCAACCCATTTAACATGTCTTTGATTCAAATTCTCCTGTTGAGTCACAAATTGCAATGCATGATTATCACTATACAAGACAAACTCCTTCGGGATTAAGTAATGTCTCCATTTTTTCAATGCCTGAATAATAGCATAGAATTCCTTATCATATGTGGAGTATTTTATCTTGGCTTCATTCAGCTTCTCACTGAAATATGATATCGGCCTGTCTTCTTGACTCAAGACTGCCCCTATTGCAAATCCACTTGCATCACATTTTACTTGAAATGTCTTTTGGAAATCAGGCAACACCAGAATTGGTTGTTCCGTAATTTTCCTTTTCAGCAAATTAAAACTTTTCTCGGCGTCTTTTGTCCAGTGAAAATATTTGTGTCTCTTCTTCACTGTGTCCATCATCGGTGCACTAATTCCACTAAAATTCCTGATGAACTTCTGATAGAAACTAGCCAATCCATGAAAACTTCTCACCTCAAATATACTCTTTGGTAATGGCCAATTCTCAATCACCTCCACCTTATCTGGATCCATCCTCAACTTATCTGCAGAAATAACAAACCCCAAATAAATGAGCTATGTCTTCATGAATGAGGATTTCTTCATGTTTATCAATAGATTCTCTTGTTGTAACCTATTCATCACTGTAGCCAAATGTTTCATATGCTCTGTCTTTGTTTTACTGAAAATTAGTATGTCATCCAGATACACAATGACAAATTTTTCGATGAAATCCTTCAGGACTTCATTCATCAATCTCATGAAAGTACTTGGCGCGTTTTTCAAACCAAACAGCATGACAAGACATTCGTATAACCCTTCATTGGTTTTGAATGTTTTCTTCCATTCATCACCTTCCCTCATGCGGATTTGGTGATATCCACTTTTCAAATCAATCTTTGAAAAAAAATTGGCCCCACTCAAGAAATCCATCAGATCATCCATCCTTGGCAATGGAAATCTGTACCTGATGGTTATTTTGTTGATTTCCCTCGATTCAGTACACATCCTCCAGCCTCTGTCTTTCTTTGGACTGAGTAATGTTGGAACAGCACACGGAGTCAATCTTTCTCTGACCAAACCTTTGTCCAACAAATCATGGACTTGTATTTTGACCTCTTCATTCTCCCGCGGCATCAATCTGTATGTTTCTTTGTTTGGAAAACTAGTTCCAGGTATGAGATCAATTTGATGACTTATACTTCTAATCGGTGGCAACGAATGAGGTAGTTCATCCACTACTATGTCAGTGAACTCTTCCAGCAGTTCCTGAACCTCTTCTGGTAAATCATCTACCCTTGTGCTAGTTAAAACAATCTTTGGCTTCCTGACCACAATGAATTGTGGTTCCTCCTTCTTCTTAACCTCTGTAATAAGTTCCTTCCCACTCATGAGAAGCACAGTGTTTCTTACTTCATGTTTCACCTCCTTATCTTTGATTGGAAGCAACATGTGAGTTCTCCCATTCTTTTCTAGGGTGTATGTGTTCTTCCTCCCATCATGAATCACATTTCTGTCATATTGCCATGGTCTACCCAGCAATAGATGACAAACATCCATAGGAATAACATCACAGAGTATTTCATCTTTATACCCTCCTATTTTAAACTCAACTAAACATTGCTTAGTGACATTTACCTGATGTCCTTTTTGCAACCATGAAACTCTGTATGGGATTGGATGATCAATCATCTCCAGCTCCAGTTTTTCTACCATCTCTATTGAAATGAGATTATCTGTGCTACCATTGTCCACAATGACTTTGCATACATTGTCCTTGGTTTTGTAGGCAGTCCGAAAAAGTTTGTTTCTTTGGACTAAACTCTCCACCTCCTTCTCTAGTGTTAAGAGAACCTTTCGCATCATCAGCGATCTCCCGCCTTCAGCATCCTCTGCCTCAACATTTTTCCTTTGTGCTTCGGCAATGTGAGTCTCTCCTTCCTCTTTCTTCTTGTTTGGACATTCATAAGACTTGTATCTAACCTTTCCACACGTGAAGCATTTTATCACTCCACCTCTTCCTCTTCCTCTACCTCTAGTACAAGGAAAAATGTTGTTATCAGCATACTCTCCTCTCTGATCAGCATACTGCCTTCTCTGTCTAGCATATTTCCCTTTCTATGATCTTCCACCTCTCTTAGTCTAAGGTTTCTTCCATTCTTCCTTAGGCTTCTGATTTCTATCTTGGACGACTGATTTTCCCTTGGCTTGACTTCTGCCTCAGCCTCTTTGACCTTGTTTTCGGCTCAACTTCTCTTCCACCTTTAGAGCCATTTGATAAGCATCTTCCACTGTTCAGATGGTCATCATGTTCATCTCATCTTGGATTTCGTATCTCAGGCCATTCATATACCTGGAAACCTTTTCATCATTACTTTCACGATGACCTGCTTTGATGTTTAGCCTGTAGAACTCTTCAGTGTACTCCTTCACTGTCATCAGCTTCTGTCTCAAATTCTGCATTCTTCGAAACAAAGAAATTTGATAATCCCTAGGAATTAATTTTTCTTTCATATTTGCAATCATCCTATCCCAACTCTTGATTTTTTGCTTACCTTGGCAGCGTCTGTCAGCTTGCAGTTCATCCCACCACAATGTTGCATGTCCTTTAAGTCTCGTGACAGCATGTTTGACCTTCTTGTCTTCTTCGACATATTCATAGTCAAAATATGTGTCCAGAGCTCTAATCCAGTCTAGAAGCTCTTCAACATCCAAGTTTCCCTCATAAACTTGAATGTCCATTTCGGCTCTTGCACTCATTCTTGCAACAACTCTAATCAAGCATTCATGTGATGCATCTTCTGCTGAAATTTCTTCTTCTTCATGTCCAGCATCATCTTCTCTTTCGGACTCACTGACATATCCAATATCAGTTGTGTGCCTTTGTTTTATTTCCACATCCATGAGTCTGGCATGAATGTCATGCAGATATCTTTCCACTTCTGGATTCTGCACCTGCCTTCCCCTTCCTTCTGGCATTTCCCTATCTTCTGGCAGATCATGTGTTTTCCTATCTCTTCTCCTCGGCGGCATGGCTGAAATTCCTTCTCGCTTTTCCTTCCTGAAATATATAAACAAGAATCAGGCTCTGATACCATATGGTGTACATGCAGACCCACTTGGCCCTCCGGTCGATGTCCGCTTCATAGGATCGTTCTTTATTTCTACTGAGCTAAATCGGCTCTTTCGAATTCCCTGCTGAAATCTGTAAGAAGTTGATCCACAGGTCTTTTTTTGGGAGCTCCCCTGTGCGAATAGCACTAGGCGTGAGCCCTTTTACCCCCTAATGACCACAATGTTATGACCAAGGTCTCACCCAAATTCCCTTTTCGTAACTTTGCGACTTCGCGAGTCTAGGCTCTCGACTCTTCCTCCTCAATTCCGTGATACCCGAAGTGTCGATACGAGTATAGCTCCCTTGTGTCAGCGCCCTTCACGCATGACCACCCGCTAGGATAACTCTAGCACTTTTCGCTTCTCACCACTTTGTGAGGTTCGATGTCGAACTCCCGGCTCTTGTCTCGTGAACCCCCGAGACACGAGAGGTCAATAGGATGTTGACTTCTTCCAAAATATGATGCACGAATCATGATACATGTCACCGATAGATGGCCCCACACACACGTCTCTTTAACCTTCGGGACTTCACCTTTCACAATATAGAGTACCCAACCTTTGAGCTCTCACCTCGCGAACCTCTGAATTCACGAGAACTCTAGATCTTTGCCACCTATCCTCCCCGGATGGACGGCTCTAATCCACTTCGCCACTTCTCTATTCGCCTTTTGTGACTTCGTGAACCTTAATGCAAAACCTTCAACCCTTCAACTCATGAAACCCCGAAATGAGATTTCATGAGCAATCCAATCGGCCCTGGCTGACTTGGATCCTACAGCCCTGATTTATTTTGAGCTTACGCTTGAGGAAATCTCACCGTAACGTTCCTACTTCTCTGCAAGATTTGACAGCTCTTGTGACTTCGTGAATTCTTCTCAAAGAATTTCGACCGTCTGTTTCTTCCTGGACAATTCCTGCGAATTTTAACCAAGTATTTCTCTGCGGAACTTACCTGCCTGCAATGCAAACTTGCTACACCTCCTTTCAACACCTCAAGGCACCAACCTCCTGTACTTTACTTCGACAACTACGAAGACCCTATCCTTCCTGATCTTTCTCCAACTCCGAGTCTTAAAGAAGACTCCCTCACACACTCCTTGTGGCGAATCCTTCAATTACTTCAAAGAATTGAAGTCCTTCGACTCTGCGCACTCCCTGCAGCAGTAGTCCTTCAGCAATTTCTCATGTTCGCAAACTCTAAGACTTTACTCAGCCTGCGCACTCCTTGCATGTCTCTTGTGTTCAACTTGCACTTCTGTGAGAATGAGAACAACGTTAACCCTCCTGAGCTTTCAGAGATAAAACTCTGAACTCTTGTCAACGCACTCCTTGCGGACAACTTCACTGCACTCCTTGCAGGAACTCTTGCTCAGATAGAGAAACAATTGAAACTCATTCCTTACTCTCTCTCAGACTTCAAACACAAAGCATGAAATCATATACACAACATATAAAGCAAATGTATAACAGAAAGTAAACATCAATGAGCATAACATTCAACATGCATACACAGAGAACAAATACGACACCATGAATTTGAATCGAAGCTCTTTCTATTAATTCAAATCTCTGTACATGGGTGTTTTCAACTACATCTCTCTGTTCTCTTCTCTATTCTCTATGCTCTATCTTGACATAATCATCCCCTATACAATGAGGGTTTCTATATCCCATTTCCCTCTTGTGCTCTAAAACTGTCTAATCTAGAATTAAATTCTATCTACCTACATTCATTACACATAAAGGCTCCTATCTACTTCTGGATGAGAGCGGATCGCTCAAGGTCCTTTTACAATAATACAAGCATGCCTCCACTTAATGACTTCATTAATATTTCAAAACATTTTCAAAAAATGTGCTCGGTGCTTTTCCAGTTGTCTCTTTCCTTCGCGTTGTCTCGTTGCTAGCTATGCTTTCACGCCCTTGTGATGCTCCTGCATCAGTGCTAGAGAGAGAAATTGAGGACTGTTTCTTGCTTATCCAATATACCAATGATTCTCCCAAAAATAATTCTCCTCCACTTGTACTTTTTCGGTCATCTACACTACCTTCCCAATCTGCATCTAAATAGGCTTTTAAAATGAATGAATCCTTTCTAGAGTACCACAAACCAAGATCTATGGTTCCTTTCAAATACCTAAAGATTATTTTCACATCTTGAACATGGCTCTCTTTTGGTGTTGCTTGGAATCTAGCCACCATCCCAATAGCTTGCTTGACATCAGGTCTGGAAGTTGTTACATAAAGTAAACTCCCAATCATTAATCTGTAGTGTTTTGGATCTACATCTTTGGAATCATCTTCCTTGCTTAGTTTGCATCCAACTGTCTTAGGTGTACTAACAAATTGTCAATCCTCTAACTGGAATCTCTTAAGCATATCTTTAACATACTTATATTGATGGATAAAGAATCCTCTTTTGGACTGTATTATTTGTAATCCAAGAAATAAATTCAGTTCACCTAGCAAAGACATTTCAAATTATTGTTGCATCCTCCTAGCAAAGTCCTTCCTCATTGTTTCATCATCACTGCCAAATATAATATCATCAATATATACTTCTACAATAATCATGTTATTACCAACAATTTTACAATAAAGATTGATGTCTGTTGATCCTCTTTTAAGGCCTTGTTTTTGTAAATAAGAATTTAGCCTTGCATACCATGCTCTGGGTGCTTGTTTTAGCCCATAAAATGTTTTCTTTAGTTTACAGACATAGTCTCCTTTTTTCAGTTAATTGGAATCCTTCGGGTTTCTCAATATAGACTTCCACTTCTAAGTTTCCATTGAGAAATGTTGACTTGACATCCATTTGGTACACTTTAAATTTTTTGTAGTTAGAGAAAGCTAAGAACATCCTAATTGCCTCTAATCTGGCCACAAGTGAAAATGTTTCTTCATAGTGTACGCATTCAACCTGAGCATACCCTTTACATACCAATCTGGCTTTGTTCCTAATTACTTGCCCATTCTCATTCATTTTGTTTTTATACACCCATTTAGTTCCAATGACATTTTTATTTTTTGGTCTTGGAACTAGTTCCCAAGTTTGATTTTTTTCAATCTCGTCCAATTCTTCATTCATAACATTGACCCAATTCTCATCTTTACATGCCTATTTGATTGAGTTGGGCTCAATATGTGACAAAAGTGTTATTTATGTCTGATACAATAGTTGTCTTCTTGTGTGCACTCCATCGCTTTTATTTCCAATAATCAGTTCTTCGGGATGATTCTTTTGAGTCATTCTTGAGGTTGTCTTTGTGTCTCTTCTTGGGGATTCTTCTCTTATCTCTTCTTCTAGAATATATTCCTCGTCTTCTCTAGTATCCATATCATCCTCTTCCCTTTCTTCTTTATTCTCTTCTACTTCTTCTGCTTGTGTACCAACTGACTCATCATCATCTTCATCATCAATGTCAAGTATAGTCTCTTGATGTTTGATTCTTATCATTTTTAAATCATCCACCTTGACATTCTCACTCTCAACAATCTTATGCAATCTAATATTGTAGAATTTGTATTCTTTCTTGGTAGAATCATATCCAAGAAAGATACATTCATCAGATCTAGCATCAAATTTTCCGAGATTCTCATCAAGCCTTTTGATGTAGCACTTACTTCCAAAGACCTTGAAGTATTTTACTGAAGAATCTCTTCCAAACCATAGTTCATAAGGGTCTTGTTACTATTAATCCTGAGCTTACCTCTGTTCAATATGTATATTGTTGTGCTTATAGCTTCCCTCCAATATCCATCAGATAATTTTTCTTCATTGAGCATAGTCCTTGCAGCCTCATGTACTGTCCTATTCCTTCTCTCAGCAATCCCATTTTGCTAAGGTGTTCTGTCATCATATAGTTGTCTTTTTATTCCATGGGTTTCACAAAAGAGATCAAACTCTTTTGATATGAACTCACCACCATTGTCTGATCTAAGACATTTTATTTTTGTTTCTTTTTCATTTTCAAAAAGGGTCTTAAAAGCTTTGAATTTGTTAAGTGCTTCTTATTTTTCCTTGAGAAAACATACCCAACCCATTCTAGTAAAGTCATCAATGAACGTCATAAAGTAGGACTCTCCTTACAAAATTTTGGTCCTTGTAGGTCCACAAAGGTCGGTGTGAACAATATCTAAAGGATTTGAGGTTGAGTGTTCTTTTGTTTTGAACTTTATTCTAGTTTGCTTCCCTAGTTGACAGTGTCTACACATAGGATTTGAGGGCTTTATGATCTTTGGCAAGTTTCTTACTACCCCAAGATTGTTGACTTTCACTAAATTGTCAAAGTTAATGTGCCCCAACCTTCTATGCCATAGCCAACTTTCATCTACTAAATGTATATGACACTCCTCATTCAATTTTTTATTTAGTATATATATATTCTTGGGAGTTCTAGGAGCAGTACCAACCAATTTTCCTGAGTCCTCTCTCCTAATCTCACATTTCTGGGAATCAAAGATGCAGAAGTGCCCCTGATCATAAGTTTGGCTGACACTTAATAGGCTAGGTTTCAGTTTTTCAACAAGCAGCACATTCTTGGCTTTGTCTTTTCCCAAACTCACAGTACCTTTCCCAAGTATGTTACCTGAAGCATTGTCACCAAATGTAACTTTACCCTTTTGTTTCTTTAAGTTCAAGAACTTGTCCTTGTTTCCTTTCATATGTTTTGAGCACCCACTGTCAACATACCAGAGATCTTCTTTATCTTGGGTTTTTAAGGAAATAAGACATTCCTCCTTTGATGTTTTTTCTTTCCAAAGCTTCTTTTTCTCTCTAATGAACTTTGGTTTTTCTGAGATTTCCATTAATCTGCAATTATTGGCTTTATGTCCATAATTATGACATCTGAAGCATTCTAGGTCCCCTTATTGTAGAGGTGCAAAGGAGTTATAGTTTCTACTTTTAACTTGATTTTTTGTTTGGTTATCTTTAAGGTTATAGTTATTAACCCTCAATTTTTTTCCTTCTATATGCTCTACAATTCATAGCTTTGTGTCCGAAATTAGAGCATTCAAAGAAATAGCCATAGAAAATGTGAGGATACCTATTTTGATAAACCTTCTTTGGTGTTGTCTTATATTCCTTCTTAATGGGTGGAAGTAGTCCTTTGGAGTTCTGATCATTACTTGTCTTCTCTTCATCTTTCTTCTTGAATGTACTAAGAAGAGTAGTTGCATAAGATTTTGAGTTAACTTGGTTTTCTTCTTGAGAATAACCTATTCCATTTTTATTACATGAATCCCTTTGTGTGGTAATAATTTTGTCTAATATTTTAGAGTTATTTTCATATCTTGTTTGAATGAGTTTTGCATCAAGTTCTTTTCTTAGGTGAACTATTTATGCCTCCATTTTTTCACAGGTTATTTTTTTTTCTTTAAGAGACTTTTCCAGACTTTCTTCCATCCTATTGTTCAACTACAAAACTTTCCAGTTGTCTATATCTAGTTTTGTATCTTCTTAATTCATACAAGGAACTGAGAAGTTCTCCTTCCAAATTAACCTCTACTTCAACTTTTGACTCTTCCTCATGCTCAATTTATTCTATCTCATTAGGTTCTTCAATACCTAGAAAAAGGACTTCATCATCATCATTGTCACTAGACTCTGATGAACTATTATTTTCTTCTTTTGAGTAAAAAATATTTTTCCCTTGGTAAAACTTCTTCTTGTAGTTGGATTTTTCCTTATTCTTGTATTGTTTATTTTTGTTCTCTTCATCTTCATGGTCCTCCTTGGGATAGGGACACTTGGAAGAAAAATGTCCAACCTTTCCACAATTAAAACATTTGAAAGGAAACTTGCCTTTGTACTTTCATGATCCTTTCTGAAGTTTTTTAATAAAATTGCCTTCTTCTACATCAGATTATTCATGATGGATGTGTTGTCACCATAACAATTATACATGAAATCCAAGTCTCAGATTTAGTGAGGGATTAGAACGATGAAAAGACAGGGCATGATTTAGAGGACCAAGTTATAGATGGTGGCATATGGACAAGTATAGTGGGAGCATAAAAGAAAGGACCCAACAAACTGTGGATTTTGAAGTGGCCCGGATCAACGGTCGACACCCATATCAGGCGGTGAAATAGAACGAAATTTAATCATGTGAAGGCGAGCCAGGGAAAACCACCATGGTGTCATTCGTGGACGCATGGCACCCTCATAGGTACATCGGGGTGAAAATCAGTCTGCCTAAAACCATTTTCCCAAAAGCCCTGATGTCACGTGTTCAAATACGTCAAATCAAAAATTCATGTGGGATGGAGATGGCTGGTCAAATCACCTCACATCACTCGTTCGGGTACTTCACATCCATGCAGTGCTAGGTGAATGCCACCGGATAACTAACTCAAAATCTCATCATTCAAAATAGATTGGACAAGCATGACAAACCAACATACCTGCAAGTAGTCTTGTCGGTAATTCATGATTAGAACTCAATAATTATTGATCTTCAAAAAAGGGTGGTGTTACTCTACTCTTGAAAATCATCGTCTCAAGTTGGATTGACTTTCCAATTCCTGCAGAGTTAAGAAAAACAAAAATCACGGTCTCTACAAAATTGAAAGACATGGATGAAACCAATCAAATAATATCCAGTGAAACAGGGTTTTCGACTAACATGGAAATTTTATTAATGAGTAAGAAAGAAAATTCGATTGCACGGATCTTAGAAAGCAAATTTCATACAGACCCTATGACAGAACTAGAATCAGGGATCAGACTAAATCCTGTCATGAGGGATCTAATTATCAACGGACACGTAGACCAACTCTACAAGAGAGCAGTGAAGAAGAAGTGGAGCAAACAACAGAAGGCAGAAATCAAAGTTGACGCAGTTGAGAGCATTGGAGAAAATCAACCATTCTGGTTGAGCACTCTAAAGGAAGAAATCACCAAGTTGGAATAAATTCTCAGGTAAAATTGAGTACATTTCAGCAAATTTTGAACATGTGGCATTCAAAGAAAAAACTTCAGATATGTGAGACATGTTCATAACGATCCCTTTAAAGCAGGAGAATTGACATTATTCTTTACTCCTTTTTGTAACCGACCTGTATCTTTAGAACTGTGAGGAAGTTTAAAAATTTTGAATCCCACTATAAATCCTCTATATATATATATATATCATCCCGAGGATATAGAAAAGGGAAAAGAGGGCCCTACCCTCATAGCAGGAAGGTTTTTGTAAATCATGGAGCTAAACTGAATATATAATGCAGAAGCGGTTGTCGAACTGTTTATGAAAAGATTATAATTGGCTGTGATATGAGTTTTGTCTCCTTTCGTAGTATGTATTTCTTATGTCTCTAAAAAACCATTCACAATTTCCTCTTTTAAATTGGAGAGTTAGAAGTCTGGAATTCGTTTGATGATGCTCTAGACTTAGAAATTTAAATTCATGTGATTCTTTTCTTAACTAGGTCAGAATTCATTTAAATATTCTCTGATACAGTTATGTGTTCTCCTTTTCCTCTATCACCGTGAAATTTTTTTATTTAAACTCAAACTCATTGCCTCATTTAGCCTTTTACTCTTGCTAGTTACTATGATTTGTAAATGCATTGTTCATTTCGACTCCATGTCCAAATGCCACCTCTATTCTTTTAGAAAATGTATAACACTCAACAAATCTAGCCACCAGTATCCAAAGAAAATATCAAGTGACACGAGAGATCCCTTTCTGATTTGAGTAGGCTAGTGCCTCAGCTCTAAAGCTGGTTGAAACAGTTACCCATGTCCTCTTCTTTGAGAGTTGAGCATATTTACAAGGTGCTAACATTTTGGCGTCATTGTCGAGGATGAAACTGAAAAATTTTCCCTGGGAAAGAATGACATGGTTGAGTTCCAAGGTCTGAGTGCAGCAGACACTTAGACACATATTGGTTGTATTTTTGCTCTGGCAACTCCACACATCAAAAATCAGTTTGAAGGTGATTCCACTGGTAGAAGAATCCAGAAATTCAAATCCTCAATGGCGACTCCACTCTCAATGCATAATCCATCTTCCAAAACATTATTGGAGACTCCACGCAATCTTCGGATGTAATTCAGAGACTCTACTGGAAGATGAGATCCCTTGACAAAGGTATGAAAAAACATTATAGAAGAAAACAAGTACTTAAAATTGGATTTTTTCCAAGGAATTTTGTTATTTGTTATAAGTTGCCTCTGGTCCTTCCTTGAACATGTCAAACAAAATTTTATTTACCTGCTACATGCACATGATGATCATGACAATCTTGAAATTATATATCCTCCTCTTGAAATTATACATGTATCCACTCAATTTATCACTGATTTTGATAAAAATATTCTATATAAGACATGTGATAACCATGACCAATTTGATTTGCCCCATAAATCCAAGGATGATACTTCTCCTCATGTACTTGGCCCAACATCCTCCAAGACCCAACATATATATATACCCTTGAAGCTACCTCAAGTCCTCCACGATTTCCCTCCAAAATACTATGAGTATCTACCTATGTTTGATGGGGAACCTGATGCCATCTCAGCTGAAAAACACATCCAAGGGTTTGAACACTTTATATATCTGTTTGAGATTGACCATGATGATGTTTGTATGAGGGTCTTCTCTCAATCCTTGAAAGGAGACACCAAATACCGGTTTAAACATTTGCAGCCAGAGACAATTAGCTCATGGGAGGAATTGAAGGATGTATTTTTAAAGTTTTGGGGCAGGAAGAAGTCTTTGGATCTGCAGCTTACAGAGTTCTATGCCTTGAAAAAGCAGGGAAATGAAGCTATTTCTATATTCAGTAGAAATATTTCCAGTATCTATTACAATTTGTCCAAAGAAATCCAACCCAGTGAAGCTGCTTCCATGCTCCATTATGCAACTACTCTCCATCTGGATTTGTCTTTTCTCTTGATGGAAAGAAAACCTAGGTCTTTACAGCGAATGTTTGATTATGCCCAGGAGATTCAACATAATATCCAAGCAGGTGAATATGGAAAAAATGAGGGGCTGGATATTCAAAAGTACGAAAGAGAACATGAACGAGAAAGGGCTGATTTGAATCTTAAGCAGAGAGTAAATAATATCATATTCCCTCTTGAAGTTTTTAATGACAATAATTTTACAAAAAATTATACTCCACTTGTTAGAAGAAGAGGTGTTGATTTATCTTCTAATCCATCCCATGATAAGCAAGGGACTGATTGTTTTATGTATTTATTTGTGGACAGTCAAGAAGATGAGTTTACAAATCAGCTTGTTGAAGAACAGGTTTATGTTCCAAATTTCTTCTGGTTAGATGATATTGCAGATGTTGTTGACTTGCCTATATATGACAAATATGAGGATAATTGTGATATTGAAAGTGTTCCTTCTCAGCAGTACAGTGAGATCAATCAACCCATATATCATAGTTACAAAGAACAAAGTCTTGGATCAGCTGAAGAAAATTCTCTACCTTTATGTTTTGTTGCATTTAAATTATCGAAGGAAAATTCGAAGATCATTATTGAGGCGAATGAATGTATGATGATGCAAAATCACACTAAACTGATGGAACAGATTGACAAGATATTACAAAACTCTTCTCATGTGTTTGATGACCCCATTAATTTTTATATAAAAGATCATGTCAGTTCAAAAATGCAGCCATTAGTTGAAGATGAAACTGAAGAAGAGCATGTTCAGCAATCCGAAGAAATTGAAAAATGTGCTCACAGTGAAGAAAATGAAGAATGTCTTGAATCATGTGAGAAAACCTTGCCACTATGTTTTGCTTCCTTCAAATTGTTGAAGAAAAATGTGTGTAATATCTCAGGTCATAAATCCCCCATGCATGATGGTAAATATGAAGAGAGAAGTGGCTTTGCAAGTAAAGATCATCTTTCATTACATTTTCCTTCCTTTAAATTGTTGAAAGCAAATTGTGAGATAACAGAGGAAGCAGATCAAGAAATTGTTGTCAAAGGTCATTTCCCTTCGCCTGAAACTAATATAGACATTCAACAATGTTTTCAGCAAGACAAAGTGTTTCAAAGTTGTCTTTCTTCCCATGAGAATGGCATGGTGGTCCAATTTCTAAACAGCCTAGACACAGATGAGGATTTTGAAACTACATCTATGGAGACTCCAAGTAGCGAAAAAACACTTCTGAAGGAAGCTTGCCTCTCTATCTTGACTCCTGAAAAGGAAATGTTCTTTCATATGATTCATGATCCCAAGACACATTATATGGAAAAGGTTTACAATCAGAATCTACAGATAATAGTGGAGTGCCACAAATCAATGTATGTATCAAACATGAGCCTTCTTACACCAGATGATGTTCTCTAGCCATGGTTTCTTTATGACTCAAGAAATTATTACTACCAGACTTCTCATCGAACCTGTCAGTTTCAACAAGTTAAATCACCTGAAAACGAAAATACAGTGGAAGGAGCAAAACAAGATAGTTGTTTTATACATGTTTTAGAAGACCCATTTGCGGTCTTGTTAGAGGAAGTGAACAGTCCAGGTGTCTTTAATTTTTTAAGAATTGGAATTATGGATGAAAATTTGAACGAATTATCAGAAATAAAGATTTGGAGAAAGCAAGTGCAAAGAAAGTGAACAATGGATAGAATGTTGTCATGGCTACATTGGAATTATGATTTCACTTTATTAACAGTCCTTTTCAGCAATTAGGTTAGGTAAGAGTGTGCGAATAAGCTTGTTGGTCAATCATTGTTTTAAATTTTCAATAGTATGTACAGTTATATCCTAGCAGTATCTTTTCAGCATCCATTGAGAGCAGTTTGCAAATTCTAGCATTCAGTCCCCAGGACGTAACAAGGCACACGCACATGTTTTGAAAGCAGCCCAACGAGGAAGGCACCGGATCTATATTTCTTTGCTACCTCAGAGCGAGGATAGCATCCCCAGTTGGAGCCTATGTTATCACCATAACAATTATACATGAAATCCAAGTCTCAGATTTAGCGAGGGATTAAAATGATGAAAAGACATGGTGCGATTTGGAGGACCAGGTTATAGATGGTGGCATATGAACAAGTATAGAGGGAGCATAAAAGAAAGGACCCAACAGACCATGGATTTCGAAGTGACCTGGATCAACGGCCGAGACCCATATCGGGCAGAGAAATAGCACAAAGTTTAATCATGTGAAGGCGGGCTGGGGAAAACCATCGTGGTGTCATTCATGGACATGTGGCACCCTCAGCGGTACATCAGGGCGAAAAGAGGTATGCCTAAAACCATTTTCCCAAAAGCTCGAATGTCACGTGTTCTAATACGTTAAATCAAAAATTCATGTGGGATGGCGGTGGCTGGTCAAATCACCTCACGCCACTCGTTCGGGTACTTCACATCCATGCAGTGTCAGGTGAACACCACTGGATAACTAACTCAAGATCTCATCATTCAAAATAGATTGGCCAAGCATGAAAAACCAACGTACCTGCAAGTAGTCTTGTCAGTAATTCATGATTAGAACTCAATAATTACTGATCTTCAAATATGGGTGGCGTTACTCTACTCCCGGAAATCATCGTCTCAAGATGGATCAACTTTCCAATTCCTACAAAGTTAAGAAAAAAAAATCGTGGTCTCTGCAAAATTGAAAGACATGGACGAAGCCAATCAAATAATATCCAGTGAAACAAGGTTTTCGACTAACATGGAAAGTTTATCAATGAGTAAGAAAGAAAAGTTGATTGCACGGATCTTAGCAAGCAAATTTCATATGGACCCTGTGACAGAACCAGAATCAGGGGTCATACTAAATCCTGTCATGAAGGATATAATTATCAACGAACACGTAGACCAACTCTATAAGAGAGAAGTGAAGAAGAAGCGGAGCAAACAACAGAAGGTGGAAATCAGAGATGAGGCATTTGAGAGCATCAGAGAAAATCAACCAGTCTAGTTGAGCAATCTAAAGGAAGAAATCACCAAGCTAGAATAAATTCTCAGGTAAAATTGAATATGTTCCAGCAAATTTTGAACATGTCGCGTTCAAATAAAAAGCTTCATATATGTCAGACCTGTTCATAACGATCCCTTAAAAGCAGGAGAATTGTCATTATGCTTTACTCATTTTTGTAACCGACCTCTATCTTTAGAACTATGGGGAAGTTTAAATGTTTTGAATCCCACTGTAAATACTCTATATATATATATATATCATCCCGAGGATATAGAAAAGGGGGAAGAGGGCCCTACCCTCGTAGCAGGAAGATTTTTGTAAATCATGGAGCTAAAATGAATATATAATGCAGAAGAGATTGTCGAACTGTTTATGAAAAGATTCTAATTGGCTGTGATATGAGTTATGTCTCCTTTCGTAGTATGTATTTCTTATGTCTCTAAAAATCCATTCACAATTTCCTCTTTTAAATTGGAGAGTTAGAAGTCTCAAATTCGTCTGATGATGCTCTAGACTTAGCAATTTAAATTCATGTGATTCTCTTCTTAACTAGGTCAGAATTCATTTAAATATGCTCTGATACAGTTATGTGTTCTTCTTTTCCTCTGTCACCGTGCATATTTTTTATTTAAACTCAAACTCATTGCCGCATTTAGCCTTTTCCTCTTTCTAGTTACTATGATTTGGAAATGCATTGTTCATTTCGACTCCATGCCCAAATGCCACCTCTATTCTTTCAGAAAATGTATAACACTCAACAAATCTAGCCACCAGTATCCAAAGAAAATATCAAGTGACACGAGAGAGCCCTCTCTGAGTTGAGAAGGCTAGTGCCTCAGCTCTAAATCTGGTTGAAACAATTACCCCTGTCCTCTTCTTTGACAGTCGAGCAGATTTATAGGGTGCTAACAGGATGGATTGAGGTTTTTGCTTTTGATTTTTTGTTTTCTTGAGCACCTTGAAGGTTGCCTCTCCTTTTGGGAGGTTCTCATGACCTAATCTTAACTCATAGGCTGTGAGGATTCCAAACAATTCATCCATGGTGATTTTATCTAGATTTTCTCGATCTTCAAGAGTGGACACTTTAGGATTGTATAGAATAGGTAGTGTTCTTAGTATTTTTTCAACTATCTCATTGTCTCACACTTCTACTCCCAAACCTCTTATTGCATTAACAATATTTTCAACTCTTTCAAAGTACTCTGAGATATTTTCTTCATCCTTCATTTTTATGCCTTCATATTGTACTCTGAGAGTCTGGATTTTGGCCCTCTTTACTTTGGAATCTCCTGCATATATAGTTTCCAATTTATCCCAGAGTTGTTTTGCATTATTACAATTTAATACTTTAGCAAGGATTTTCTTACTCAGTCCAGCTTGTAGTGTGTTTAAAGCCTTTGCATGTTCCCAAAAAAAAATCTTGTATTTTTCTTCTATGGGAGTGGCTTTTGCAACATCATATCCCTTTTCAACTAATTTCCATACTTCCAGTCCAATGGACATCAGATAGATTTTGATTCTAACACTCCAGAAGACATAGTCTTCACCATCAAATAGGGGGATTTTTTATGACATATTCAACTACTGATCCATTCTGATGTATATTTCTCTTCAAGTGATTTAAACCTTTTGTGAAGAGACATTCTTTGATATCAATTGAAGGATCAGATCATGTCACTGAGAGGGGGGGGTTAATCAGTGACTCAATAATTGGTCAATTTTTCTTTTGTTTAATATAAACAAAAAATTTAACACACTATTTATCGTGGAGCCCAATTGGGAAAAACCCACAAACACTTTTCTATTAACTGCAAAATTATGTTTTACATGTTACATAGACAGAAGATGTTCTTCCTTTTATATCAACACCAACGGATCAGGATGCACCCACACCCGTGTTCACCAGCACCAACTGGTAGGAGGCTTCGACCCCCTGTTTAGTCAGCTACAACTGACAAGGAAGAACCAACTCCCCTGTAGGCACCAACCTACCCTTGCACCACCCAACCACCCTTATTTTCTAAATCCGGAAAAAAATTGTATCATGTCTTCATTGAATCTCTCTCTTCTTCTGTGATTCAATATATCTTTTGATTCGAACTGCAGAGACACCTTCTTCTCACCCTCTATCTCGTTTATATAATCTTCAAACTGGTGTGAGATATAACACATTGTGTCCTTTCGTCTAGACCATCACACCTCTTCATTTAACTTAACCATAATATATGTTAATACCGCTGAAATCGAGTTATGTTGAAGTGCTTCCTTTAATCCATTTACATATGACCGACAATGCAAAACCACAGGTTTATTGATTTAAGCGATGTATAATATTTTACCTTTAATTCTCTTATTCCATATGACCACGGGCGGTGACCAGGAACTAAGACAAGTGAGTGATTGATCACTTATCAGAATCAACGGTCATGTTTTAATCTCCCAAAGAGATGGATGACTTTCGGCACAATTGGACTTCATCCTTCGCGACTTCCATCCTTTTCACAAATCTCCCGATGAGTTGGGCGAATGTCATCACTTCGGGACTTCAGCTATTCCACTTACGTTATCCTTCCACTATACTTAATCAGCGGTCGAGAACGCTCCCAAAGTGTTCTTTAGATCAGACAACTCATGTCCACTTCGGGACTTTGGTACTTAGGTCATTTTCTAGTGGTGAAACTCTCGAAGTAAAACTCTCAGAGTGACGTCACTTGATGATGTAGCACTTCTTGAGTGGATTCCACGTGTCACCTAGATTTGTGGCTTATGTATTCTTAAAGTACCTATGGGACCTTGACACTTGTGATCGACTGATTACACCACGTGTCCTATCCTCATGACTTCGGAACTTTTTCCTTCGGGACTTCGGGTAATTAGATTTCTCTACTTCCCAATTCTTCTGAAGTGAGATTCCCCGAAGTGTAACCTCCTCACAACTTTTAAACCAAAATGAAATGTTGTTCATTGATCGTGATCTTAGATCTATGGCTCAATCTCTCTATGATGTTTCTTTTCCTTGGTTTAAATCCAACGACTCTTCTTCTTTTCTTATCCTATCCTTCCACTTGACTTGATCCAACGGTTTATGTGGATTGTGGAACCATAACTTGTGTTTGGTTTAGCCCATCACCCAAACTCTGCAATTGAAGTTGTGCGATTGTTGATGGATCAACCACAGTCATCAATCTTTAAATCTATAAGATCTGACGATTCTAACCAATTGCGGGATTGGAAATAACACGTTGTTTAATTCTCCTTTCATTCTCCGTAATCTATCCCTGCCATTGATCTAGCGCTTGCGTATTCGACGGTCATGAATTAATCTGATCATTTGGTGGATCAACCATAGTCATCAATATTTGAGTCGATGAAATCTGACAATCTAGACTAATTGCGAGATTGGAACTAGCGTGTCGTTTAATTCTCCTTTCTCTCTTCGCAATCTATCCCTGCCATTGATCTGGCGCTTGTGTATCAATGGTCCTGATTTGATCTAATTGTTGTTTCTACAGTGCACTTTCCCTTATGAGTTTCATCGTGTCATTTATTTTGATATTTTAATCTCTGCATATCATCCTACTGTAACTTTGATCTTCATTCGCTAACCTTTCTGAGTTTTAATATCTTCATATCGTCCTACTATTTTACATCAATGACAACACATTAATGAAATTATTTCCAACAATCTCCCCCTTTTTTATTGATGGAAACACACCAACTTCATACAGAATCTCCCCCTGTGATGATGCTTCTCTCATCTGAAGTTACTCTCCCCCTTTGACATCAATGGAAAATAGTTGCTTTCCCTATGGTAAATCTTTGTCTGTTTGTATATTTTTTACCAGAATGTGAACTCGGTTAACTCCTCCTGCAATCATAATTTCCCTGTCATAATTGAATGACTCCTTCTGAATTTGATTGTTGTCTCCTCTGAATTGGTGCCAATTGATGCATTATTTTCTTGAGAGATTAGATTGGAAGAGGGATTACTCCCAATCTTTGCCTGAAATATTCAAATACATCTATGCTTAAGGGTTTTGTGAAAATATCTGCCACTTGTTCTTGTGTTGGGACATATTCCAATTTAATGTTCTTATTTTCAGCCTGATCTCTTAGATAGTGGTATTTTATGGGAATGCGTTTTGATTTGGAGTGCTGGACAGGGTTCTTGGAGAGACTTATAGCACTTTTATTATCACAGTAGATAGTAGTAGGTTCTACAAATACCATTTTGATGTCTTGTAAGGTTTTTTTCATCCATTCCACTTGTGTGCAACATTTTGTTGTTACAATATACTCAGCTTCAGTGCTAGACAGAGAAATTGAGGATTGTTTCTTGCTTATCCAAGCTACCAATGATTCTCCCAAAAATAATTCTCCTCCACTTGTACTTTTTCTGTCATATACACTACCTACCCAATCTTTATCTGAATAGGATTTTAAAATGAATGGATCCTTGCTAGAGTACCACAAACCAAGATCTATGGTTCCTTTCAAATACCTAAAGATTATTTTAATAGCTTGGACATGGATCTCTTTTGGTGTTTCTTGGAATCTAGCCGACATCCCAACAGCTTGCTTGACATCAGGTCTAGAAGTTGTTACATAGAGTAAACTCTCAATCATTGATCTGTAGTGTTTTGGATCTACAGCTTTGGACTCATATTCCTTTCTTAGTTTGCATCCAATTGTCATAGGTGTACTAACAAGTTTGCAATCCTCTAAATGGAATCTATTAAGAATATCTTTAACATACTTAGACTGATGGATAAAGAATCCTCTTTTGGACTGTATTATTTGTAATTCAAGAAAGAAATTCAGTTCACCAAGAAAAGACATTTCAAATTCTTGTTGCATCCTCCTAGCAAAGTCCTTACTCATTTTTTCATCATCACTTCCAAATATAATATCATCAACATATACTTCTACAATAATCATGTTATTACCAACAATTTTACAATAAAGATTGATGTTTTTTCATCCTCTTTTGAGGCCTTGTTTTTGTAAATAAGAATCTAGCCTTGCATACCATGCTTTGGGTGCTTGTTTTAGCCCATATAGTGTTGGACAACTGAGAGGGGGGGTGAATCAGTTGTCACCGTGCTTAAACAATTATACTTCTTTTAAAAAATTTACAACACACTCAATGATGATCACAATAATGCAGGGAAATAAACAATGGCACATTCAGCATCAGTCACATATATGAGAAACACAGAGACAGATATTTCCCGAGGAAACCCATATAGGGTAAAAACCTCTTTTTCTTTATATGATAAGTAATAGTTACATTCTTTACATTATCATGCATATGAGCACCAACTCATAATGAGGCTACAACCTCAGTTTTTCAAGTTTCTACTTGCTGAGAGCACCAACTCTCTATTTTCTCTAGCACCCACTAGAAGGAAGCACCAACTCCCTGGTTTCTCTAGCACCAACTCCCTATGTTAAAGAACCCACTTGAACCTCTGAGGACAACAGTCCTCCCTAGCACCTCCCTACCACCCTATTCTATAAATCTTTGCTACTAAAACTCATTACAGTGATATAATGTTCAACAATGGCTTACCAGACTCATCATTGTTCTGCTGCATTTCGTTGCTCTATCTGCCTCACTGCCTTCCTACACACATGACTTGTATTGTCTATTCTTCTTCTTTTTATGCTCTGTGCGCCATGTCCATTCACTACACAGTTCCTCTTCTGTTCAATTCAGCTGCTGCACTCTCCTCCTTCTTCACACATGAATCACCTTCAACAACAGCAACTCCAACGGCAACCACTTCCACATCTCTTCTCTGTATCATGTACTTATAGCTTATGTACACCTTGTGCATGCAATGTGCGCAATGCCTTTGCATACTCACACCGTGCCGATATCCTCCACATCTCAAGTGCTCTTCCTGATCATCGCAATTATTCATCTTCTCTGGTGGTTCCCACCACGCGTCCAGCATCACTGGGTGTTATGTCGAGATTCCTTTTTCTCTCTGGCAATTGAGACTCTTCGTCTTCTTTATTACAGTTGAGCTCACCTTCTCTATTTCAGCTACAAGCTCCCACCCTCTTCCAGCTGTCAATCTCCCCTATGACCTATCTTCATCCCATTGGAAGATTCCCAGAGACTCTTCAGCTCCTATGGCAGAAACCATCAATGGTTTCTAGTAGTTACACTGTGAGGAGCACGATTAGCCCTTCGATTATGCTCAAATTCACCTGCACCATTGGATTAACTCTGAAGGGTATTGTCGTTATTTACCTGTTTCTCACTTTTGCAATTCATAGATTCTGCGATGAGACATCTTGAATCTCCATGTCACGAGCTCCGAAAAGGAGCTTGGCTTCTCTAGCTCCCTCCTCTATGTGACCATAGGCGGTGACCACCGGTTACAGCGACAATTCACCTTTTCAGTATTTCAGCATTCATATGATCCAGTGTCTTGACACTCCTAGACGCGATCCCCAAAATTCCAAGGTGGAGCTCATCTGCACTAGGTCCTTTCTCCATGTGACCACACGCGGTGACCATAGGCTGCGCTAAAAGGTGCTTTGAACTCATGATCTTCATCGACCCTGATCGACGTTCCACGATCTCGATGAATCAACGGTCCAGATATTTTCGTGATCTCACATCTCGTTGTTCCTTAGATGGAGGTTCTCGTCACTCCAAGTTGCGATAGGTGAAACTTCGAGATGGGGCTCAGATCGACGGTCCACGTTCTTGGTGAATTGATGGTCCAAATCTTATCATGAATTCACATCTTGTTGTTCCTTATATGGAGATTCTCGTCACTCCAAGTCGCGATAGGCGATACTTCGAGATGGAGCTCAGATCAACGGTCCTCATTCTTGGTGATCTGATGGTCCTGATCTTTTTTTGATCTCGCATCTCACTAATCCTTAGATGGAGATTCTCGTCACTCCAAGTCGCGATTCGCGAAACTCCGAAATGGAGTCTTTGACAAGCTCTGATCTTCTGCCATGCGTCCCCCTTGGATCAATGGTCAAGATTTTAACAAGACTTCACAACTCCATGAGCCTTCATTGTGCCTGATCAATGGTCCATATTTGGCCTCGATCTAATGGTTGAGATTATTTCGCGATTTCGCATATCATGAGTTCGAGGGGTGAAAGGCTGGAGCATTTAATACCTTTGAATTTCCAGTCAGCAACACGACGATCTTTTGCCACATGTCCTATGGACCCAATGGTTCAAATATTGTCGTGATTTCGACACTTCATAGGCCTTCTTCATGCTTGATCAACGGTACACAATCCTTGGTGATCTGACGTTCAAGATCTTTTCATGATCTCGCATATCGCGAGTTTGAGCCTCTTTCCTTTGGATTTCCCAATCTGTGAAACTCCAAAATGGAGTCTTTGTGGTACTCTGATCTTTCGCCACGCGTCCTCTTGATCCAATGGTCAACGACTATCCTATCCGTCTTGCAGCTTCACCATATCTAACGGTTATGGGTCCTTCGTAGTTACCCCATATCCTACAGCCCATATCTTCTCACGATTTCGCATTCTTGATGTGTAGGTTCTCGACACCTTCAATTCCCGATCTACAAAACTCCGAAATGGAGTCAAACCAACATATTTTGGCATTTTTCATTTCACCTCTTCTTGCTCTTTAATGAACGTGCGGGTTCTCCTTGATCCAATGATCACTGATGCTCCTCCTCTTCAATTATCACTGCACTGTTGATCATGCTGATATTTTCCATTGTTGTTCTTGCCATCAATGCACACTCTGATCTTGCCATCAATGACAAGCTCACTTTGCTTGTTAAACCTGCCAACAATCCTCTGCACTATCTCTTATGAACTTATCGAGCTTGCTCTGCAACGTCTTCCTAAAATACTTCTGATACTTCTTCTTGTACTCATGCCATCTTTGTTGTTGTACTTTCCATCAATGACAAGCATATGCTTCATGTTAAACATTTACCAACAATCTCCCCCTTTGGCATTGAAGGCAACTAAGGCACCCAAATTCTTTTCTCCCCCTTTGACATCAATGTCAAAGAGAAAATGCTCCCTCTGAGCTATTGCAGTATTTTTATGAGGTATCAGATATGAAATCAATACAAGACTCCCCCTAACAATATGGACTTTCTAAGATGTGAGATAGGATAACACCCAGCTTCTGTCTGAGATATTCAAATGGTGTCTTGGCTAGAGGTTTAGTAAAAATGTCTGCAATTTGTTCTATGGTTGGAATGTAATGGACCTGAACAATCTGATTCGTGACTTGCTCTCGCAGAAAATGATATTTTATGGGAATATGCTTTGTCTTGGAGTGGAATACAAGATTTTTAGACACATTGATGGCACTAGTGTTATCACAATGAATCGGGATCGGTGCAGTGTATTTTACCTCCAAGTCTACAAGTGTCTGAATCATCCATAATACCTGAGTGCAACAAGTAGCAGTAGCAATGTACTTTGCCTCTGTGGTTGATAAAGAAATGGAACCTTGCTTTTTACTAAGCCAGGCTACTAAGGAGTCACCCAGGAAGAATGCTCCTCCACTGGTGTTTTTTCTCTCATCAACACAGTTTGCCCAATCTGCACTTGAATAAGAAGTTAGCTGAAAAGTTTGATTTTTAGGATACCACAGACCATAATTCATTGTTTCTTTCAAATACCTGAATATCCTTTTGACATCTTGCAAATGACTCTATTTAGGTGCATCTTGATATCTTCCTACCATTCCTACAGCATGCATTATGTCGGGGTGAGATGTTGTGATGTACAACAGGCTGCCAATCATTGATCTATATGAGCTTTGATCAACATCAGGTGAGTCATCATCCTTGATTAATTTACATCCAATAACCATAGGTGTACCCACAGGTTTAGAATCTTCCATTTGAAACCTTTTCAACATTTCTCTTAGATATTTTTCTTGAGAGATGAACATCCCTTCGGTCCTCTGATTAATTTGCAGACCAAGAAAAAATGGCAGTTCTCCTATCATAGACATTTCAAATTCTGATTCCATGGAAAAAGAAAACCATTGTACCAATGGATCCTTATTATATCCGAAGATGATGTCATCTACATAGACCAATATGATGAGCAAATTATTATCCTCTGATTTAATATACAGATTGTTGTCAATTGTTCCTCTCTTGAACCCTTTTTCTTTGAGATACGTATCCAGTCTGTGATACCAGGCTCGAGGGGCTTGTTTTAGCCCATATAAATCTTTCTTCAGCTTGCATACTAAGTCAGGGTTATCAGATAGTTCAAAACCCTCTGGTTGTTCCATATAGAATTCTTCGCTTAAATCTCCATTTAGAAAAGTGGACTTGACATCCATTTGATATACTTTAAACCTTTTATGACAAGCATAGGCAAGAAACATTTTGATAGCTTCTAATCTTTCTACGGGAGAAAATGTTTCATCATAATCCAGTCCTTCTATCTGAGCATATCTTTTACAGACTAACCTTGCTTTGTTCCTGACAACTTGTCCTTGCTCATTCAACTTATTCTTAAAGATCCATTTAGAGCCAATGACGTTTTTGCCTTCAGGTCTATGAACCAACTCCCACGTACTATTTTTCTCAATCTGATCAAGTTCATCATTCATTGCGTTAATCCAGTGGTCATCTCTGTTGGCTTCATTAAAATTCTTAGGTTCCAGCATGGATATGAAGGCTGTATGAGATTGTTCGATGTTTTTGATTAACTTTCTCCTGGTTTGTACACCTTTGTCTTTTTCCTTAATTATTTGACTTGCAGGATGATTCTTTTGAATGATTCTAGAGGAGGAATTTGTAGTTGACTATTGATTTGAGCCTGAATGAGTGTTTGATTCTTCATCTGATTCAGAGTCTTCGTTTTCTGATTCTTGGACCTATTCATCTTCAGCTTTAGCTGTGTCTTCTGTCGAAGACTCATTCCTATACATCTCTCTCGTTGGGATTCCTTCATCAACTTTTACATCAATACAGTCAACCATTGTGTGTAGAATCTTATTATAGCATCTATATCCTTTACTATTTGTAGCATACCCTAAGAAGATACCTTCATCAGACCTACCATCATATTTTCCAAGGTTCTCATCATTATTCTTTATATAGCATTTACTCCCAAAGACTTTGAAGTGTTTAATTTTAGCAGGTCTTCCAAACCATAATTCATAAGGTGTCTTGTCACTTTGTGGTCTGAGGTGAGCTTTGTTAAGCACATGAACTGCTGTGTGTATTGCTTCTACCCAATAGTTTTGACCAATGTTCTTCTCATTCATCATTGACCTGGCCATTTCCTGCACTGTTATGTTTTGCCTCTCAACAACTCCATTTTGTTGTGGAGTTCTAGGGATTGTGTATTCTCTCTTGATACCATGCTCATCACAGAATTCCTTGAAGTCTCTTGATATAAAATCTCCTCCTCGGTCCGATCTAACTGCCGTTAACCTCTTGCCTGTTTGAGTCTCTGTTAAAGCCTTAAATATTTTAAACTTTTCAAATGCTTCATCTTTTTCTTTGAGAAAGGCAACCCAAGTAAGTCTGGAGTAATCATCAATAATCAGCATGAAGTAGTTTTCTTTCCCTATGCCTTCCTATCTGGATGGTCCAAATAAGTCCATATGAACTAGTTGGAGTGGCTTCTCTGTTGAAGTAAAGCTCTTGGACTTAAATTGAGTCTTGTTTAGCTTCCCTACTTGGCAAGGTTTACATATCGAATCTTGGGGCTTTGATATTCTAGGAAGATCTTTTACTGCCTCAAGATTTTTGAGTTTGATTAAGTGATCGAAGTTTAGATGTCCAAGTCTTCTATGTCATAACCAACTTTCATCATATTTTCTTAGATGACATTCTTCTCTATTTTCTTTCAGCACATATACATTATTTTCAGTCCTTATGCCTTTGGCCACCACTTGACCTAAGTTTACAGACTTTATCTTGCATTCCTTGGACGTGAACACTACTTCACATCCTCTGTCACACATCTGACTTACACTGAGTAGGTTATGTTTCATCCCTTCTACAAGTAGGACATCTTGGGCTTTTCCTTTTCCATTACTTAAGCTTACCATCCATTTTCCCTTTATTTTTCTCGGAGCATCATTTCCAAAAGTTATGTTTCCAGATTTTCCTTCACTAAGTGACAGAAACTTACCTTTGTCTCTCGTCATATATTTGCAGCATCCATTGTCTATATACCAAGGGTTCGTTTTTCTTTGAGCGGACAATACTAATCCACACTTGTCACTTTCCTTCTTCTTCCATAACTTGACATTTTCAACAGGGGATTTTGAGTCTGATTCATAGTTCTTTAACTGACAATCAATATATTTATGTCCAAAGTTATGACAGGTGTTGAATTCAATATCATTATTCAATAGGTCAAACTTATTGTTACAGCGTTGTCTACTTATTGACTGTTGATTATTTCTTGTCTTTCTTGGTTGTATGTCTCTATACTTAATTTGGCAAGTTGCATTCTATGAAGGTTTGTTATTTGGCTGCATCAATCTTTGTTGTGGGAAGTAATTATTCCTTCTAAATCTTAATTGCTCATGTCTAAGTCTATAGGAACAATTTACAGCTTTGTGACCAAAATTAGAACAGTAGAAACAATAACCATAGAAAAATTCTTTGTACCTGGAAAGCAGTTGTCTTCTTTGAGAAAATCGATTTCTTCCATGTTGATGACGTCTTTCAGCAGGGAGCGCATTATTTCTTTGTT
>ML781636.1:316659-386965 GCA_009831015.1 Picea engelmannii | reverse complement strand
TTCATACCTGTAACACATCATACGTCTGATCCTTTCTTTTGTGGGGACATTTATTTGCAAAATGACCTATTTTACCATAGTTGAAACATTTGAAATGTACTTTACCTTTGTATTTTCTTGATCCCTTCTTCAGTCTCTTCACAAATTTTTCTTCAATTTCATCGAGCTCAGAATCCTCATTCTTGTCTGCTTTGAATGATGCTTCTCTAAAGGTGGGTTTATCTTTAGCTATTCTCATTTCGTAAGCAGTCAATGTTCCTAGAAGTTGATCAAACTCCAAGGTTTTTAGATGATTAATTTCTTCTATAGCAGAGACCTTTGGGTTGAACCTATCTTGGAGAGATCTCAAGATTTTTTGAACTAAAGAAGGTTCCTCAATTTTTTCACCAAGTGATTTCATTGCATTTACCATTTCTTCTACTCTCAGAAAGTACTTTCCAATTGTTTTATCTTCCTTCATCTTCATCTATTCAAACTGTATTATGTAGGTTTGAAGCTTGGCATCCTTTACCTTCTCATCACCTTCATAACTGCTAATGAGTTTGTCCCACATTTCTTTGGCAGTTCCTAGGTGCATAACTTTTACGAATTCTGCTTCTGCAAGCCCACTCAAGATAGCATTCATAGCCTTAGCGTTGAAACTAAATTCTAGCTTGTCATCCTTATTAGCTAGCACAACTGGATTTACATAACCAGTATCTACCACATCCCAGACATCTGCACCTAAAGCCATTATGTAGGTTCTCATTCTAACTTTCCAGAAGGCAAAGTTTGTTCCATTGAACAGAGGGGCCTTATTGGTCGAATTTCCTTCATGGCTTGACATGTTTAAGCTCTAGGATCTACCCTTAGATAGAAGGGGCTAGCTCTGATACCAATTGTTGGACAACTGAGAGGGGGGGTGAATCAGTTGTCACCGTTCTTAAACAATTATACTTCTTTTAAAAAAATTACAAGGAACTCAATGATGATCACAATAATGCAGGGAAATAAACAATGGCACATTCAGCATCAGTCACATATATGAGAAACACAGAGATAAATATTTCCCAAGGAAACCCATACAGGGTAAAAACCTCTTTTTCTTTATATGATAAGTAATAGTTACAGCCTTTACATTATCATACATATGAGAACCGACTCATAATGAGGCTACAACCTCAGTTTTGCAAGTTGCTACTTGCTGAGAGCACCAACTCTCTATTTTCTCTAGCACCCACTAGAAGGAAGCACCAACTCCCTAGTTTCTCTAGAACCAACTAGAAGCAAGCACCAACTCCCTATGTTCAAGCACCCACTTGAACCTCTGAGGACAATAGTCCTCCCTAGAACCTCCCTACCACCCTGTTTTATAAATCTTTGCTACTGAAACTCATTACAGTGATATAATGTTCAACAATGGCTTACCAGACTCATCAATGTTCTGCTACATTTTGTTGCTCTGTCTGCCTCACTACCTTCCTACACACATGACTTGTGTTGTCTATTCTTCTGATGTTTATGCTCTGTACACCATGTCCATTCACTGCACGGTTCCTCTTCTATTCAATTGAGCTATTGCACTCTCCTCCTTCTTCACACATGAATCACCTTCAACAACAGCAACCACAGCAACTCCAACGGCATCCACTTCCGCATATCTTCTCTATACCATGTACTTATAGCTTTAGTGCACCTTGTGCATGAAATGTGCACAATGCCTCTACATACTCACACTGCGTCGATCTCATCCACATCTCGAGTGTTCTTTCTGATCATCGCAACTCTTCAGCTTCTCTAGTGGTTCCCACCACGCGTCCAGCATCACTGGGTGTTATGCCAAGATTCCTTTTTCTCTCTGGCAGTTGAGAGTCTTCGTCTTCTCTGTTACAGTTGAGCTCACCCTCTCTGTTTCAGCTACAAGCTCCCACCCTCTTCCAGCTATCAATCACCCCTATGACCTATCTTCATCCCATTGGAAGATTCCCAGAGACTCTTCATCTCCTCTGGTAGAAACCATCAATGGTTTCTAGCAATTACACTGTGAGGAGCAATATTAGCCCTCCGATTATGCTCAAATTCACCTGCACCATTGGATTAACTCTGAAGGGTATTGTCGTTATTTACCTGTTTCTCACTTTCGCAATTCGGAGATTCCACAATGAGACATATTGACTATCCATGTCATGAGCTCCGAAAAGGAGCTTGGCTGCTCTAGCTCCCTCCTCTACATGACCACAGGCGGTGACCACCGGTTACAGCGACAATTCACCTTTTCGGTATTTCGGCATTCATATGATCCAGTGTCTCGACACTCCCAGACTCAATCCCCGAAATTCTGAGGTGGAGCTCATCTGCACTAGGTCCTTTCTCCATGTGACCACACGCGGTGACCACAGGTTGTGCTAAAAGGCACTTCGAACTCATGATCTTCATCAACCCTGATCGACGTTCCACGATCTCGATGAATAAACGGTCCAGATATTTTCACGATCTCGCATCTCATTTTTCCTCATTGTTCCTTAGATGGATGTTCTCATCACTCCAAGTCGCGATAGGTGAAACTCTAAGATGGGGCTCAAATCGACGGTCCACGTTCTTGGTGAATTGACGGTCCAAATCTTATCATGAATTCGCATCTCGATGTTCCTTAGATGGATATTCTCGTCACTCCAAGTCGCGATAGGTGATACTCTGAGATGGAGCTCAGATCAACGGTCCTCGTTCTTGGTGATCTAACGGTCCTGATATTTTAGTGATCTCGCATCTCACTGATCCTTAGATGGACATTCTCGTCACTCCAAGTCGTGATTCGCGAAAATCCGAAATGGAGTCTTTGAAAAGCTCTGATCTTCTGCCATGCGTCCCCCTTGGATCAACGGTCAAGATTTTAACGAGACTTCACAACTCCATGAGCCTTCATTGTGCCTGATCAATGGTCCATATTTGGCCTCGATCTAACAGTTGATATTATTTCGCGATTTTGCATATCGCGAGTTCGAGGGGTGAAAGGCTGGAGCATTTCATACCTTTGACTTTCCAGTCAGCGACATGACGATCTTTCACCACATTTCCTATGGACCCAATGGTTCATATCTTGTTGTGATTTCGACACTTCATAGGCCTTCTTCATGCTTGATCAATGGTCCACAATCCTTGGTGATCTGACGGTCAAGATCTTTTCGTGATCTCACATATCGCGAGTTTGAACCTCTTTCCTTTGGATTTCCTGATCTTCGAAACTCTGAAATGGAGTCTTTGTGGTGCTCTGATCTTTTGCCATGCGTCCTCTTGATCCAACGGTCAACGACTGTCCTATCCACCTTGCAGCTTCACCATATCTAACGACTATTGGTCCTTCATAGTTACCCCAGATCCTATGGCCCAGATATTCTCACGATTTCGCATTCTTGATGTGTAGGTTATCGACACCTTCAAGTCTCGATCTACGAAACTCCGAAATGGATTCAAACCAACATATTTCGGCATTTCGCATTTCACCTCTTCTTTCTCTTTAATGAACGTGCAGGTTCTCCCTGATCTAATGATCACTGATGCTCCTCCTCTTCCATTATCACTGCGCTGTTGATCATGCTGATCTTTGCCATCATTGTTCTTGCCATCAATGCACACTCTGATCCTGCCATCAATGACAAGCTCACTTTGCCTATTAAATCTGCCAACAATCCTCTGCACTATCTCTTCTGAACTTATCGAGCTTTCTCTACAATGTCTTCCTAAAACACTTCTGATACTTCTTCTTGTACTCATGCCATCTTCGTTGGTGTACTTTCCATCAATGACAAGCATATGCTGCCTATTAAACATTTACCAACATATAGTGCTTTCTTTAGTTTACAGACATAGTCTCCTTTATTAGTTAATTAGAATCCTTCAGGTTGCTCAATATAGACTTCCTCTTCTAAGTTTCCATTGAGAAATGTTAACTTGACATCCATTTGGTACACTTTAAATTTTTTGTAGTTGAAGAAAGCTAAGAACATCATAATTGCCTCTAATCCGGCCACAGGTGCAAATGTTTCTTCATAGTCTACTCCTTCAACCTGAGCATACCCTTTACATACCAATATGGATTTGTTCCTAAGTACTTGCCCATTCTCATTCATTTTGTTTTTATACACCCATTTAGTTCCAATGACATTTTTATTTTTTGGTCTTGTAACTAGTTCTCAAGTTTGATTTTTTTCAATCTAGTCCAATTCTTCATTCATAGCATTGACCTAATTCTCATCTTTATATGCCTCTTTGATTGAGTTGGGCTCAATATGTGACAAAAGTGCTATTTATGTTTGATACAATAGTTTTCTTCTTGTGTGCACTCCATCGCTTTTATTTCCAATAATCAGTTCTTCAGGATGATTCTTTCGAGTCATTCTTGAGGGTGTCTTTGTGTCTCTTCTTGGGGATTCTTCTCTTATCTCTTCTTCTCTAATATCTTCCTCATCTTCACTAGTATCCATATCATCCTCTTCCCTTTCTTCTTTATTCTCTTCTACTTATTCTGCTTGTGTACCAACTGACGCATCATCATCTTCATCATCACTGTCAAGTATAGTCTCTTGATGTTTGATTCTTATCATTTTTAAATCGTCGACTTTGACATCCACACTCTCAACAATATTATGTAATCTAGGATTGTAGCATATATATTCTTTCTTGGTAGAAGAATATCCAAGAAAGATACCTTCATCAAATCTAGCATCAAATTTTTCGAGATTCTCATCAAGCCTTTTGATGTAGCACTTACTTCCAAAGAACTTGAAGTATTTTACTGAAGGAGATCTTCCAAACCATAGTTCATAAGGAGTCTTGTTACTATTAATCTTGATCTGACCTCTGTTCAATATGTATATTTTTGTGCTTACAACTTCCCTCCAATATCCATCAGATAATTTTTCTTCATTGAGAATAGTCCTTGGAGCCTCTTGTATTGTCCTATTCCTTCTCTCAGCAATCCCATTTTTCTTAGGTGTTCTGGCAGCAGATAGTTGTCTTTTTATTCCATGGGTTTCACAGAAGAGATCAAACTCTTTTGAGACGAACTCACCACCATTGTCTGATCTAAGATATTTTATTTTTGTTTCTTTTTCATTTTCAACAAGGGTATTAAAAGCTTTGAATTTGTTAAGTGCTTTTGATTTTTCCTTGAGAAAACATACCCAACCCATTCTAGTAAAGTCATCAATGAAAAACATAATGTAGAACTCTCCTTGCACACTTTTGTTCCTTGTAGGTCCGCAGAGGTCGGTGTGAACAAGCTCTAAAGGTTTTTAGGTTGAGTATTCTTTTGTTTTGAACTTTATTCTAGTTTTCTTCCCTAGTTGACAGTGTCTACACATAGGATTTGAGGGCTTTATGATATTTGGCAAGTTTCTTACTACCCCAATATTGTTGACTTTCACTAAATTGTCAAAGTTAATGTGCCCCAACCTTTTATGCCATATCCAACTTTCATCTACTAAATTTATATGACACCCCTCATTCAATTTTGTATTTAGTATATATACATTCTCGGGAGTTCTAGGAGCAGTACCAACCAATTTTCCTCGGTCCTCTCTCCTAATATCACATTTCTAGGAATCAAAGATGCAGAAGTGCCCCTGATCACAGGTTTGGCTGACACTTTATAGGATCGATTTAAGTTTTTCAACAAGCAGCACATTCTTGGCTTTGTATTTTCGGAAACTCACAGCTCCTTTCCCAAGTATGTTACCTAAAGCATTGTCACCAAATGTAACTTTACCCTTTTGTTTCTTTAAGTTCAAGAACTTGTCCTTGTTTCTTGTCATATGTTTTGAGCACCCACTGTCAACATACCAAAGATCTTATTTATATTGGGTTTTTAAGGCAATAAGACATTCCTCCTTTGATGTTTTTTATTTCCAAAGCTTCTTTTTCTCTCTAATGAACTTTTGTTTTTCTGAGAATTTCATTAATCTACAATTACTGGCTTTATGTCAATAATTATGACATCTGAAGAAATCTAGGTCCCCTTCTTGTAGAGGTGAAAAGGAGTTATAGTTTCTGCTTTTAACTTGATTTATTGTTTGTTTATATTTAAGGTTACAGTTCTTAACCCTCGAATTTTTCCTTCTATATGCTCTACAATTCCTAGCTTTGAGTCCAAAATTAGAGCATGCAAAGCAATAACCATAGAAAATGTGAGGATACATGTTTTGATAAACCTTCTTTGATGTTGTCTTATATTCCTTCTTAATGGGTGGAAGTAGTCCTCTGGAGTTCTGGTCATTACTTGTCTTATATTCATATTTCATCTTGAATGTACTGAGGAGAGCAGCTACATAAGATTTTGAGTTAACTTGGTTTTCTTCTTGAGAATAACCTATTCCATTTTTATTACCTGAATCCCTTATTGTGGTAATAATTTTATCTAATATTTTAGAGCTATTTTCATATCTTGTTTGAATGAGTTTTGCATCAAGTTCTTTTCTTAGGTGAACTATTTCTTCCTCCATTCTTTCACAGGTTATTTGTTTTTCTTTAAGAGACTTTTCCAGACTTTCGTCCATCCTATTTGCTTCTAGGATTTGGTTTTTCAGGTTGCTCATGAGTTTCTCCATCTCTTTTTCTTTTTGTTCATGTTTTTCATTTTGTTCAACTACAAAACTTTCCAGATGTCTTTATCTGGTTTTGTATCTTCTTAATTCATCCAAGGCACTGAGAAGTTCTCCTTCCAAATTAACCTCTGCTTTAACTTTTGACTCTTCCTCGTGCTCAATTTATTCTGTCTCATTAGGTTCTTCAATACCTAGAAAAAGGACTTCACCATCATCATTGTCACTAGACTCTAATGAACTGTTGTTTTCTTCTTTTGAGTAAAAATTATCTTTCCCTTGGTAAAACTTCTTCTTGTAGTTGGGCTTTTCCTTCCTCTTGTATTGTTTATTTTTGTCCTCTTCATCTTCAGGGTCCTCCTTGGGATAGGGACACTTGGAAGAAAAATGGCCAACCTTGCCACAATTAAAACATTTGAAAGGAAGCTTGCCTTTGTACTTCCCTGATCCTTTCTGAAGTTTTTTAATAAAATTGGATTCTTCTACATCAGATTCTTCATGATGGCTGGATTGACGTTTTTGCTTCTGATTTTTTGTTTCCTTGATTACCTTGAAGGTTACATGTCCTTGTGGGAGTTTCTCATGACCTAATCTTAACTCATAGGCTGTGAGGATTCCATACAATTCATCCATGTTGAGTTTATCTAGATTTTCTCGATCTTCAAGAGCGGACACTTTAGGATTGTATAGAATAGGTAGTGTTCTTAGTATTTTTTCAACTAGCTCATTGTCTGACACTTATACTCCCAAAACTTTGATTGCATTAACAATATTTTCAACTCTTTCGAAGTACTCTGAGATATTTTCTTCATCCTTCATTTTTAGGCCTTCATATTGTACTCTGAGAGTCTGGAGTTTGGCCCTATTTACTTTGGATTCTCCTGCATATATAGTTTCCAATTTATCCTAGAGTTGTTTTTCATTATTACAGTTTAATACTTTAGCAAGGATTTTCTTACTCAGTCGAGCTTGTAGTGTGTTTAAAGCCTTTGCATGTTCCCAAAAAAAATTCTTGTCTTCTTCTTCTATGGGAGTGGATTTTGGAACATCGTATCCCTTTTCAACTAATGTCCATACTTCCAGTCCAATGGACATCAGATAGATTTTCATTCCCACACTCTAGAAGACATAGTCTTCACCATAAAATAGAGGGGTTTTTTATGACATCTTCAATTACTGATCCATTCTGATGTATATTTCTCTTCAAGTGATTTAAACCTTTTGTGAAGATACATGCTCTAATACCAATTGAAGGATCAGATCATGTCACTAAGAGGAGGGGGTGAACCTATCAGCTACAACTAACAAGGAAGCACCAACTCCCCTGTAGGCACCAACCTGCCCTTGCACCACCAAACCACCCTTATTTTCTGAATATGGAAAAATTATGTAGCATGTCTTCATTGACTCTCTCTTTTCTTTTGTGATTTAATATATCTTCTAATTCGAACTGAAGAGACACATTCTTCTCACCACTCTATCTCGTTTATATAATCTTCAAACTGATGTGAGATATAACGCATTGTGTCCTTTCGTCTGGACCATCACACCTCTTAATTTAACTTAACCATAATCTTTGTTAATACCACAGAAATTGAGTTCTACTGAGGTGCTTCCATCAAGCCATTTACATATGACCAACAATGCAAAACCACAGGTTTATTGATTTAAGTGATGTATAATATTTTGCCTTTAATTCCCTTATTCCATATGACCATGGGTGGTGACCAGACACTAGGCCAAGAAAGTGCTTGATCAATTATCATAACCAATGGTCACGTTTTAATCTATCAAAGAGATGGACGACTGTCGACACTTCGGGACTTCATCCTTCGTGAATTCCAACCTTTTCACAAATCTCCCGATGATTTGGACGAATATCGACACTTTGGGACTTCAGCTATTCCACTTATGCTATCCTTCCATTGTACTTGATCGGAGGTCGAGAACACTCCCAAAGTGTCCTTTATATTGGATGACTCATGTCCACTTCGAGACTTCGGGACTTTGGTCATTTGCTGGTGGTGAAACTCCCGAAGTAAAAATCCCGGAGTGATGTAACTTGATGGCGTCACTTTATGATGTGGCACTTACTAAGTGGATTCCACGTGTCACCTAGATTCATGGATTATGTATGCTTAAGGTACCTATGGGACCTTGACACTTGTCATCGGCTAATTACGCCACGTGTCCTCTCCTCGTGACTTCGAAACTTCGACCTTCGAGACTTCGGGTAATTCGATTTCTCTACTTCCTAATTCTCCCGAAGTGTAACCTCCTCACTAATTTTAATCCGAAATGAAATGTTGTTCGTTCATCATGATCTTAGATTGATGGATCAATCTTTCTGCGATGTTTCTTTGCATTGGTTTAAATCCAACGGCTCTTCTTCTTTCCCCATGGATCCCCGAGAAAGCAATAAAAGGCTTCTCAGCAAGAAACAAGAGGGACTCAGAAAAATAATAAAACAAGACCTAATCAGAGGATAGGGGGTCTCATCACGAGCCAGCCTATTAGGTCCATGGGTACCTCATAGTATGAAAATACCACCAGCTGGTTACCACGCCAGGGTAGTGACTCTTGGTTGCATGGCCAAGGGAAAGGGGGTCTCATCATGAACCATCCTTCTTATTTTTGTGAAAGTACTTGTGGGTAACATTGTCACCACTAGTCACCATGCCAGGGTAGTGTCCCCTGATTATCTCTTGAAGAAAAAATCGATAAAGAATAAAAGAATAAAAGAATAAGAATAAAAGGCATGAATGGGCTTGAAAAAAAAAACTGCATCCAGGACAGGTACAGCTCGCCTTCTACAAAGGCACCCACAGTTAAAGCTTTGCATCCTCTACCCTCATTGCACCAACCTACTTGAACATACCTTAACCACATCACCCACTTACATGGCTTGGATGAGGTCTATTCTGGGAACTTTCCTCATCCAGTGAACTCTATCCCAATATGACGCCTTGTCATTTTCTCCAAACTTGTATTCCAGGCTTGTGTAATGTCTTGATATTTTGACTGATGTATTAGGGATTTTATGCATGTGTTTAATAATATTGATGATGAAATGTGATTGACATTGCTATGATCCCTGTGACTCATGATCCCATGGAGGGCGTAGTTGTTGATGTGCAGGATCATGCCCGATGGACAGGTACCATTTTGGACCGGTACACATGGGGAGATGATCAGTTCAGACCTCCATGGGCCTGAAGAGCCCATCAAATGGATGTTGAGACCCCATCAGGGGGCAGAGACAGGACAGAGATGGATCAGGATTTTTTCACCGGAGAAGAGGAGGACGTTCCACCAGAGGCACCTTGGGAGAGATTGACCTAGGGGGGTTGACCCTCTTTCAGAGGAACGTTGGCCTTGGAAGGCCTAGGACGTCACCCATGATGATCATGACATCATCCAGCCTTATGGACATATTGGGAGGTATATTTGGCAGTGTTGGCATGTGTTGCAGGCTGGAGAAGCCCAAGGAGGGTTAACGTTTTTCTCCAGGATGCTCAATTTTCCCTAGAAGGGGATAACGTCTCCCTGAAAGGGGCATGACGTCTCTCTTTAGCTTGATTAGATTTTAATTTTGAACATTTAATGTAAAACAATATGATTTTAGTATTTTTTCCTTGTTGACCTTTTTCATGACCTAAAATGTAAAATTAGGTCATGGTTCTCTATAAATGAAGGATTTTCACCTTCATTTTTTCATCATCTCTCACTCACTCATTAATGAGGTCTGAAATTTGTGCTAGAATTGGGTTATTTGGCTGAAATTGTGAGGCGCACTTGTTGAAGGAAGACTTTCTTGGCATATTTTGGCATTTCTCTTGGTGGAAGGTGTTACAACTAGGGTTTGCTATGCTTTTCTTGGTGATATGTAAGTGAATTTCTGCAAAACTTCTTGATTGAATGGTTGTATTGTTATTTCTTGCATATGTTATTATAAATTTGCTTAATAAACCCTAGGTGACAAGCACACATGGTAGGTCCTTGTCTCATTTCCCCATTAAGAGATTTTTCATCCATTGTTTGAAGAGGGAAGAGCCTAGCCATAGCTACACTCTTCTTTTCCCTTCATTTTCTAGCCATTTCTATTTTCAAGCTAAGAAGAAGGATACGCATCAGAGCCTATTTATTCTACAATTGATGGGCCGATTTTTCTAGGGTTTGTTGGTAAATCCTTACTGTAGCAACACCTTGCTTATCAAACCCTCTTATCTTGGTTTTATGCTATTTTCTCAACTAGCCGTCATTTCCATTGAGTTAAGTAAGGAGGAGAGAGCACTGAGGCCTAGTTCCCCTACACCAAGGTGAGCCTTTCTCCCCTAGGGTTTTGACTTTGAGGCCTTGCCCTAGCAACACCTAAAAGATTTACCTTCTAGTCCTTAGTCGTACTACCTTTTGATCCTTTAGCTCTTCCATCCTCTACCTTTTGACTCCATTAACCCTAAGGCATTGATCTAAAGACCTCTTGTTTGAAGTGAACGTGATCACAACAACTCTCAAAACTTTGAACCAAACCCTAGCTTAGAAACTAACTAACTAACCTACTACTACCGTCATATCTAGCTATAATATCATTTGTGCAACTAAATTTTTTCCTTGTAGGAAATTAAATGGTGGTTTAAAGGCATTAATTGAATAAAGTGTTGATTTGTTACATCGAATGCCACATTGTTTTAGCATTTATTGAAGAAGTGACATATTTATCATTGCTATTTTATAAACATTGATTTCGTCGATATTTATTATCCAATTGCTTACATGTGTATCAAATAGTTATTGATTTATATGAAGTACTAACCAAGTGAGCATCTTGCATATATTAGTTTTCTTGTTGCTTTGTCTCAGGCAGGTGCATTTACTTTTTTTTGGTTATACTTTAATATTGGTTGTTAGTCAGACTATCTGCTTGGTGGTGACTTGTGAGGGGGGGAACTTATATTTATCTTATAATCCTTTGCTTTCTTAACACCCAGGTCATCGGGGACGTCTCCCCTAGGCCTTACCTCCCTAAACAGAAAGAACCATCCCATTGAGGTGACATTGGGTGGGATTGGTTCTAGTTACACCAGTTTGCCTCTTCATATCTAGCTTTTATCCTACCTACAAAATGCGTGATAACATTTTGGCATCGTTGTTGGGGAACACTGAGTCAAAACTTCCTCAAGACAACAAACCTTTTCGGTAAGCCTTGCCTCTAGAGTTTTCATCTTACAAGCTTACCTGGAGACTCCACTAGGGTGTTTTCCCTTTTCTTTGATAGTTTCAAGTAAACTATCCGGCGACTCCACAAACCACAAAGAGGTACAATACTCCTCCTTTATCTTTCATAAGGAAGCCTCCCAAGAAATCTCCTATTGTGAATCATTTTTTGGAAGGAGTCTTCCTTTAAAAACCATGTATAGCTCTCAAACCACTACAACGAACCCAGCCAACAATCAAAGACAATGGTCATATACTCTTTTCAGACCGCTAGACATGTCAGTCATACTAGGCTATCCTAGGAAAATGCCACCCAAGTATGAAAAGTGGTTGCCTAAATTTACCAGTACTGATGCAATCAGTGCCAAAGAGCACATGAGAAACTTTTGGGCATTTTTTCAGCTTCATCCCGTTAGTGATGATGTTGAAGACTTAGTCATGAATTTGTTCTCCGTTACCCTCTTTGATGCTTCAAGGCATTGGTACCTAAGCCTTCTCGATGGTGGCATTAATACCATGGACAAATTAGAAGAATATTTTCTCAAGAGATGGAGTATCAAAGAAGACCCTAACATGCTTCTTACCTAATTGAATTCACTTTGGAAACATGAGAACGAATCCATTCGGGAGTTCCACACTAGGTTTGAGGCTTTGCTGCAAAATATCCCTGCGATCCATCATCCAAATGGTGATTACCTTGTCCATATCTATACCAAGTATTTTAATGTCCAACTAGGGTATCTTCTTAGGGAAAAAAAACCCCAATCAATCGAAGAATCCCAAGAGCTCACTACTAAAATTGAGGGCAACCTCCTTTCATCTAAGATTGAGCCTTTCACAAATCCAAGGGGGAAAATAGACACCAAACCAAAGGTAGTACACAATACTGAACCTACCTTATACCTTTGTGATAGTATGGAAACATTACAAGCTTCCATGGATGGTATCATGAAGAATCAAGAACTAATGATGAGTAGGATCGTCAACTTGGAGATATCCCAGAGCCAAGCACCTAGGGTCCCGTACAAAGGGAAATTTTAGAAGGGGAACCAATTTTATAAACCAAAGAATGAGCAAGAAGTTCCAAACACCTTAGCCCCTACAAACGTTGTGGATGAAAACCCTTAGTGCTTGGAATGTAGTGAATCACATTGGGAGCATGAATGTCCTTACAGTAATGATGGACATCAACAAGTAAACAATATATGCCGTGTCATGGAAGTCCCTCATATAAATATCACCACTGCAGAGCATCAAGAGGGCATGAAAGAAGCAGCCAGGTTGGCTAGAATGGAAGTAATAAACAACCTAGACCAGGAATCAAAATAAAAGTTGAAGAAACAAGAGTTCCAGGTGTATAGAAGAAAGAAGTTGAACCAACCTTCCGCTGACCAAACAAAACCCCCACCTTTGGACATACTTCTTCCCAAGACGTCCAAGACTGAAAGGGTTAACTTGAACGTTGACTTTGAGGGGGTACTATCCAAGATGCATGTAACTATTCCCCTGAAGGAAGTCATTAAGGTGCCATCTATCAAAGAACATTTTGACAATTTCTTCCAAGGATCAGATGGACCCATGGACCCTCCTATCATGTTGCAAGTCGATCATTTCAGGGTCCAATACGGTGAACATCCCCCCTTCTTCATGACTCTAATAATGAACAAGAAGAGCCTCAACAACTGCATGTTGGATACAGGGGCAGGTGCTAACATGATGTCCCTTAGAGTCATGCAACAATTGGGGTTCAAGGTAGCATGGCCTTACAGGAATGTGTGTATTTGAATCTAAATCCATACCAACACACGGGGTAATTGAGAATGTCCTATTTTGCCTTAAATATTACCCTGAAAAGGTCATCTACGTGGACATAGTGGTCGTAGACATCCCAGATGTGTGGGGGATGTTATTGTCCAGGAAGTTTTCCTCTGAATTGGGGGGTACTCTTGAGATGAATCTCACTTATGTGAATATACCTTTGAAATATGGAACTATTGGTCATCTCCAGAATGTACCTGTGACTACAACTCATGTGCAAGAGCCTAATGTTTCCAACAAAGATGAAAATGCACATGATGATATCATACAAACTCTTCTTAAGTATTCTCCAGAATATATGCCTTTTCCAACAGAAGAATACTTTGATCAAATTAAATGGCCCAACAAAGAGGAATACCAACAACTCCTATACAAGTTCAAAAGAAAAGAAGTCGGGACTATGAAGATACTAAAGAAGGCATAAGATGATGTACAGATATGTCCATCCCAACAGGAAGTATTTACAACAGAATCCCATTGTTACCCATGTTTTTGGTCATCTTGATGGTGTATTGATAACATTCATGAGTGGCGACGGAGACGACGTCTCATCAAACTCGAACTCCCCGATCAGTTGCTGGAAGAGTGGTTCACAAAATCATTTGTGAACGACATCGATCGTGACATTGCCATGGGTGGAGTAATCACGGAAGAGCGGGCCATAAGTCATGCTTAATACCTTGACCTTGTTTACTCACAAATGGGTACCCTTTACGACTTACTACCTGACGCACCTCGTCCTTCCACTTCCGCCACTTCAACTACTCCAGTTGCTTCTCATGCAGTCGACGGTGTGATTGGCACTTTCCAGGACCAACCACATTCCACCTCAAGCACCAACCCCAAACCTGCTTCTTCTAATGTTCAAATTTCTCTGTCTCCTGCCCCTCCCACCAGCAAGACTTCTGAGGTCAATGCAGTTCAATCTACCCCAGCCGGTAAAAACAAATCCAAAAAGGGAAGGGGTGATAATAAGGAGGACAAAAATACTTCTCAAGCAGAGCGAACCAAAACTCCACCTGTTGACGATAGGGATAAGCGCAAACCTAGATACCCTTGTCTTATCTGTGGTGATGATCACTACATGAAGGATTGTCCATGACGTGTCGAGGTCACTAAGTTCCTTCAAGGAGCCCCAAAACCACCTCCTCCGGCCGTTTTGTCCCAACCCTTCCCATCTCAACAACAGGCTCAATTGGTCATTCATGACCAACCCTCACCTTCTACTACATCCTATGTATTGATGTGTACTGGTGATTCAAAGCAGAACGACATTGCACTCACCACTTGAGCCAAATATTATTCTCCCTCTAAAAATAAGGTTGATGACCTACCTCCTTCATTGGTACAACCCTCTCCCGTGACTCCACCTACCAATGGTCCTCTTCATCTCGAACGATCGAGCCTCGACACAGTTCTTCGACCCCCCCCAAAGGGCGTCGTTCAGAAATCAGCTTTCAATCCTCATGCTCATGCTACCCAGAACTACAGCATTGTTGAAGATCTGGCCCAAGCACCTTCTACGATGTCAGGCCTCGAAGTCCTTCAAAGTTGTTCCACATAACAGAAGGCACTGTTGAAATCTATTGATGGAATCGACCCGGCAAATACAAATTTAATAATATTTTACTTGCAAGATTACATTCCAAGGTTACCCCCTCAACTCGCATTACATATCCAAGTGATTGTCTCTGAAAAAAACATTTTCCAAACCGTTATCGACGAGGGTGCCTCGACGTGTGTCATGTCTCTTACTTGCTGGAAATCCATTGGCTCTCCCTCTTTGAATGAATCCCAGAACACTCTCAAAGCCTTCAATGGATTCAGTTTTAAGCCCTACAGTGTCCTTCCTTCCTTGCCCATCACGTTAGAAGGCAAAACGATCCAAGTCGAAGTGGAAGTCTTTGACGCTCCTCTTGATTACAATCTTCTTCTTGGTCACAGTTGGATCAATTCCATGCGTGCAGTTGTGTCAACCCTTTTTTGTGCGGTACGTTTCCCACATCAAGGGAAGGTAGTCACCGTCGACCAATTAGCCTTCTTTAACTCAGATACTCGTACTGGCAACGTACCATTCATCACTAAAACCCCACTGGGTTATGAGAACGTCAGTGTAGGCCTTCTCAAAGACTGATGTAGGAGCATCGCCAACATCAAGCGAGCCAGTGTGGAGACAATCGGACAGCTGGACAAGCGCCTGCACAAATTTTGAAAATCACCTTGGAATTGTTGCGCAATCTTAAATGAAGTCATTAAGAAAGAGCGCACTTGTATAATGTAAATGGACCTTAAGCGATTTTCTCTCATCCTTAGTAGATAGAAGGAATTTAAAGTAGTTAATGCAGGTAGATAGAATTGAATGTGTAGATTAGACAGTTTTAGAGCGCAAGTGGGAAACGGGATATAGACACCCTCATTGTGTATTGTAACATTATTGGAGCAAGAGCATGCAGAGAGTTGTGTAAGAACACCCATGTATAGATATTTGGATTAATAGAAAGAGGTTGATTCAAATTCATGGTTTCGTGTTTGTTCTCTGTGTATTGATGCTGAATGATATGCTCATGAATGTTTGCTTCCTGTTATACAATTTCCTTATATGTTGTGTATATGATTTCATGTTTGAGTCTGAAATCTGAGAGGAAAGGATAATGGAATGAGTTTCAATTGTTTCTCTATCTGAGTAAGAATTCCTGCAAGGAGTGCAGTTGAAGTGTCCGTAAGGAGTGCGTCGACAAGAATTCAGGGTTGCGTCTATGAAGCTCAGATAGTTTTACTTTTGTTCTCATTTCCTCAAGGAGTGCGCAGGCCAAGCAAAGCCTCAGGGTTGCGAACCTGAGTGAAGTGGGAAGGACTACTGCTACAGGTGTGCACAGATTCGAAAGGATTCAACACTGGGAAGTGTTGAAAGGCTGTCGCAAGGAGTGCGTGCAAGGGTTTTCTGAAAGCTTGAAGTTAGGGAAACTTCAGAAGGAATTGAAGTCTTCAAGGGACGTTGAAGGTAGGAGAAAAGACCAAGTACTTTGAAGTTGGTAGGAAGGCGCAGCGACGTCAAACCCAGGAAGTTCTTAGAGGAAGGAATGGACAGTCAGAATTCTCCGAGGAGGATTTGTAAAATCCCGTGAGCCATCAGATCTCACGGAAGAGAAAGAGAGATACCACGAGTATTTCAGAGGGTTCTAAGATCAAGAGGGGCAGGATCGTTGATCTGAGCCACGAGGACCGTTGGATTTACGCGTGGATATTGGTATCGGGTTTTCGTGGGTTGAAATCCCGTAAATATTTCAACAGGAATCGTGAAATCATGAAACGTGATATCCCGACAGCCAAAGTATAGTGTGGGGCATGGAGGAGTTGGCAAGTGGACAGGTGGCACGCTATTTCAGAGTTTCGTGGGGTGAAGTCCCGAAAAATCTACATTAGGATTCACGATACCGTGAAGTCTGAAATCCCGACTGAGGTGAAGTAGCGTTGAAAAGTCAAAGCTCGTGTGTATCGGAGTTTCCCAAATCGAGATTCGGGAATCATGGAAGAAAGTTGCTCAACATCGCGATTGCTGAAATCGTGATAGGGAAAATCCTGAAAGGAACGAAAAAGGGTCAGCGTTGATTGTTGTCGGGTTCCGGGGATTCGAGAGACCAATGCTCAACCATAGGATTCGTGAAGTTGCAAAGTCCGATCTCCCAAGTGTAAAGAGGGGATCCAACGAGGATTGTTGTGGGTGCATATTTCCCGATAGGGAAATAGAAGAGCGTTAGAGTTCTTCGGGCCGTGTGAAAGAGAAGATCTTGTGCTGATGTGGACCTTCCGACCTGCGGGTTGTGTTGGCAGTGTGCGTCGGCGTCAGTTTGGTATCAGAGCACAGAAAGGTTCCTTTATTTCTGTAGCAGAGAAGAAGAGAATTCACCATGCCGCCCAGGAGAAGGGACATGCAAACACCTGATCCACCAGAGGATAGGGAAATTCCAAGAAGAAGAGGCAGGCAGATGACAGATCTAGCTATGGAGAGAGAGATGCGTGATCTACGAGCTAGACTCGAATACATGGAGACAGCGCAAATGTGTACAGTCAGTGCTAGGGATCTGAGTGATTCTGAAAGTGAGATTGAGGTTGAACGTGAAGAAGAAGTTGCAGTCGAAGATGCATCAAACGAATGTTTGATTAGAGCTATTTCCAGGATGGGTGCAAGAGCAAAAATGGACATTCCATTTTATGAGGGAAATCTAGATGCAGAGGAGCTTCTAGACTAGATTAGAGCTCTAGACACATACTTCGACTATGAAGATTTTGAAGAAGACAAGAAAGGCAATAACGATGTCACTAGATTGAAGGGACATGCAGCATTGTGGTGGGATGAACTACAAGCTGACAGATGCTGCAAAGGCAAGTAGAAGATCAAAAGCTGGGATAGAATGATCGCGAAGATGAAGGCGAAATTCATCCCCAGGGATTATCAAATTACTCTGTTCAGGAGGATGCTGAACTTGAGACAGAAGTTGATGACAGTGAAAGAATACAGTGAAGAATTCTACAAGCTGAACATCAGGGCAGGTCATCGGGAGAGCGATGATGAAAAAGTTGCCAGATACATGAATGGCCTGAGATATGATATCCAGGATGAGATGAGCATAGTAACGATTCAAACGGTGGAATATGCTTATCAAATGGCTCTGAAAGCATAAGAGAAGCTAAGTCGAAAGCAGAGTCAGAGAGGCTGAGGTAGAAGTCAGCCCAGAGGAAAATCAGTTGCCCAAGATAAATATCAGAAGCCCAAGGAGGACTAGAAGAACCCTCAGACTCCAACAGAGAGAGGTGGAACCTCACAGAGAGGGAAATATGCTAAACAGAGAGGACAGCATACTGAGAAAAGAGGAGATTATGCTGACAACAACACTTTTCCTCGTACTAGAGGTAGAGGAAGAGGAAGAGGTGGAGTAATAACATGATTCACATGTGGAAAGAATGGGCACAAGTCTTACAAGTGTCTAGATAAAAAGAAAGAGATTGGAGAAGCTCACATCGTCGAAGCACAGAGGTGGGATGTTGAGGCAGAAGACGTTGAAGGCGGAAGATCATTGATGATGCAAAAAGTCCTTTTGACACCCTAGAAGGAGGTGGAGAGTTCAGTCCAAAGGACCAGAATTTTCAGGACTGCTTGCAAGACCAAGGATAGGGTATGCAAGGTCATTGTAGATAGTGGTAGCACAGATAATCTCGTTTCAACCGAGATGGTAGAGAAGCTGGAGCTGGAGACGACTGATCATCCAAGCCCATACAGAGTTTCATGGCTACAAAAAGGGCACCAGGTAACTGTCACTAAACAATGTTTAGTTGAATTCAAGATAGGAGGATATAATGATAAGATATTATGTTATGTCATTCCTAGGGATCTTTGTCATCTATTTCTGGGTAGACCATGGAAATATGACAGGAATGTGATTCATGATGGGAGAATGAACACATACACCCTAGAGAAGAATGGGAGGACACACATGTTGCTTCCAATTAAGGATAAGGAGGTGAAGCTGGAAGTAAGAAACACTGTACTTCTCATGAGTGGGAAGGAACTTCATACAGAGGTTAAGAAGAAGGAGGATCCACAGTTCATTGTGGTCATAAAACCGAGAATTGTTCTGACTAGCACAAGGTTGGATGATTTACCAGAATATGTTCAGGAACTGCTGGGAGAGTTCGCTGACATAATAGTGGACGAATTACCTCGTTCGTTACCACCGATCAGAAGTGTGAGTCATCATATTGATCTCATACTAGGAGCCAGTTTGCCAAACAAATCCGCATACAGATTGACGCCACAAGAGAATGAAGAGGTTAAAAGGCAAGTCCAGGATTTGTTGGACAAAGGTTTGGTCAGAGAAATCTTGAGTCCATGTGTTGTTCCAACAGTACTCAGTCCGAAGAAAGATGGAGGCTGGAGGATGTGTACTGACTCGAGGGTGATCAACAAGATAACCATTAGATACAGGTTTCCATTGTTGAGGATGGATGATCTGATGGATTGCTTGAGTGGAGCAAAGTACTTTTCAAAGATTGATTTGAAAAGCGGTTATCATCAAATCCGCATGAGAGAAGGTGATGAATGGAAGACAGCATTCAAAACCAACGGAGGGTTGTATGAATGGCTTGTTATGTTGTTTGTCTTAACAAATGTGCCGAGTACCTTCATGAGGTTGATGAACGAAATCCTGAGGGAGCTCATCGGAAAATTTGTCATTGTGTATTTGGATGACATACTGGTTTTCAATAAAACTGTGGTAGAGCATCTGAAGCATTTGGCTACAGTGATGCAGAGATTACAGCAGGAGAAACTGTTGATAAACATGAAGAATTCCTCATTCATGGAGACAGAGCTCATTTACTTGGGGTTTGTTATTTCAGAAAATGAGTTGAGGATGGATCCAGATAAGGTGGAAGTAATAAAGAATTGGTCATCACCGAAGAATATTTTCGAGGTGAGAAGTTTTCACGGATTGACTAGTTTCTACCGAAATTTCATCAGGAATTTCAGTGGAATTAGTGCAGCGATGATGGATACAGTGAATAAAAGACATAAGTCTTTTTATTGGAAAGAAGAAGATGAGAAGGGTTTTAATCTGTTGAAGAGGAAGATTACAGAACAACAAGTTTTGGTGTTGCCGGATTTCTGAAAAACATTTCAGGTGAAATGCGATGCAAGTGGATTTGCGATCGGGGTAGTCTTAAGTCAAGAAGACAGGCCTATAGCATACTTCAATGAGAAGTTGAATGAAGCGAAATTGAAGTACTCCACTTATGATAAGGAGTTTTATGCTATCATTTAGGCATTGAAGAAATGGAGGCATTACTTAATCCTGAAAGAGTTTGTCTTATACAGTGATAATCATGCACTGCAGTTTGTGACTCAACAGGAAAAGTTGAATCAAAAACATGTCAAATGGGTTGAGTATATGCAGAATTTCACTTTTGTGATTAAACATATTTCTGGTACTACTAACAAAGTGGTTGATGCTTTGAGCAGGAAGTGTTTACTGTTGCAGGAGTTTAGGGTCAAAACGTTGGGTTTTGATGATCTCGGGAACGTGTATGCTGAAGATCAGGATTTTAAGGAGGCATATGAAGCAACTGAGAATCCAATTCTCAGGAATAGAAGCCAATGGATAGAATACAAGATCCAGGAGGGATTACTATTTAAGGGTAACCAACTGTGTATTCTGAAATTCTCCATGAGGGAGAATCCCCTGAAGGAGAAACACAGTGGAGGATTGGCAAGGCACTTTGGTCATGACAAGACGTTCGCAAAGTTGAACGAGTCATATTTTTGGCCGGGAATGCGATCAGACATCAATATATTCGTGGACAGATGCAGAATTTGCCAGCATTCGAAGGGAAGGAGACAGAATGTAGGGTTCTATCAACCATTTCCCATACCGGAGAGGTCGTGGGATGCAATTAGCATGGATTTTGTATTGGGGTTGCCAAGAACACAAAGAGGTTTTGATTCAATCTTTGTGGTGGTGGATAGATTTTCCAAGATGGCACACTTCATTCCATGTCAGAAAACCAGTGACGTAACTCACATTGCGAACCTGTTTTTCAAAGAGGTCATTCGACTTCATGGGTTGCCAAGAAGCATTGTTTCAGATCGAGATACAAAGTTCATAGGGAATTTTTGGAGGACCTTATGGAAGAAGCTGGGAACTAACTTATCTTTTAGTTCATCTTATCATCCTCAGACGGACGGACAGAAAGAAGTAGTGAACAGAAGTCTGGGAGACTTGCTGAGAAGCTTGGTGACAGAGCACCACAGCTAGTGGGACAACATATTACCACAGGCGGAGTTTTCTTATAACGACTCAGTTAACAGGAGCACAGGGAAAATTCCATTCCAAATTGTCTATGGCATGCATCCGAGAGGAATTTCTGAGTTGAGGGATTCAGAACAGACTGCAACTACGAGTGCTAGTGCAGAAGAATTCGTAGAGGCGATGAAGGAACTTCACAGTTAGGTGAAGGAGCAACTGCAGAATTCAAGTCAGGAGTACAAGCGTAGAGCAGATCAGCACAAAAGACAACTTCAGTTTGAGGTTGGTGACTTGATTCTGGCACATTTGAGAAAGGAAAGGTTCCCAAGAGGAACATATAATAAATTGAAGATGAAGAAAATCGGACCGTGTAGGGTCTTGAAGAAGTTTGGGACGAATGCTTATGAGATTGAATTTCCCGATGGGATCAGAATTTCTCCGATATTCAATATCTCAGATTTGTACCCATATAGAGTTGAGGAAACAGGGACTGGAGATGAGCAGCCAATGATCCAGTGGACAAATCAAATGAAAGTTGCAGATAAGCCACAGATGGAGCGCATAATGGATAAAAGAGTAAGTAAGAAGACCAGGAGGAGAAAATACTTTGAGTATTTGGTCAAATGGAAAAACCATCCAGTTGAATATGCCAGCTGGGAGACTGAAGCAAAGATACAGAAGCATGCACAGACCGTGCATGAGCTCATGGATAGGAGCCCATGAAATTTTTCAAGCTAGGGAGTATGATGCAAGAGCATCGCCAACATCAAGCGAGCCAGCACGGAGACAATCGGACAGCTGGAAAAGCGCCAGCGCAAATTTTGAAAATCACCTTAGAATTGTTGCACAATCTTAAATGAAGTCATTAAGAAAGAGCACACTTGTATAATGTAAATGGACCTTGAGCGATTTGCTCTCGTCCTTAGTAGATAGAAGGCATTTAAAGTAGTTAATGCAGGTAGATAGAATTGAATGTGTAGATTAGACAGTTTTAGAGCGCAAGAGGGAAACGGGATATAGACACCCTCATTGTGTATTGTAACATTATTGGAGCAAGAGCATGCAGAGAGTTGTGTAAGAACACTCATGTACAGATATTTGGATTAATAGAAAGAGGTTGATTCAAATTCATGGTTTCGTGTTTGTTCTCTGTGTATTAATGTTGAATGATATGCTCATGAATGTTTGCTTCCTGTTATACAATTGCCTTATATGCTGTGTATATGATTTCATGTTTGAGTCTGAAATTTGAGAGGAAAGGATAATGGAATGATTTTCAATTGTTTCTCTATCTGAGTAAGAATTCCTGCAAGGAGTGCAGTGGAAGTGTCTGCAAGGAGTGCGTCAACAAGAATTCAGGGTTGCATCTCTGAAGCTCAGATAGTTTTACTTTTGTTCTCATTTCCTCAAGGAGCCGACAGGCACAGGAGCCGTGCAAGGAGTGCGCAGGCCAAGCAAAGCCTCAGGGTTGCGAACCTGAGTGAAGTGGGAAGGACTACTGCTGCAGGTGTGCGTAGAGTCGAAAGGATTCAACACTGGGAAGTGTTGAAAGGCTGCCGCAAGGAGTGCATGCAAGGGTTTTCTGAAAGCTCGAAGTTAGGAAAACTTCAGAAGGAATTGAAGTCTTCAAGGGACATTGAAGGCAGGAGAAAAGGCCAAGTACTTTGAAGTTGGTAGGAAGGCATAGAGACATCAAACCTAGGAAGTTCTCAGAGGAAGGAACAGGCGGTTGGAATTCTCCGAGGAGGATTTGTGAAATCCCGTGAGTCGTCAGATCTCACGGAAGAGAAAGAGAGATACCGAGAGTATTTCAGAGGTTTCTAAGCTCAGGAGGGGCAAGACCGTTGATCCGAGCCACGAGGACCATTGGATTTACGCATGGATATTGGTATCGGGTTTTCATGGGTTGAAATCCCATAAATATTGCAACAGAAATAACGAAATCACGAAACCCGATATCCCGACAGCCAAAGGATAGTGTGGGCCATGGAGGAGTTGGCAAGTGGACAGGTGGCACGCTGTTTCGGAGTTTTTTGGGGTGAAGTCCCGAAACATATGCATTACGATTCGTGATACCGCGAAGTTCAAAATCCCGACAGAGGTGACGTAGCGTTGAAAAGTAAAATCTCGCGTGTATCGGATTTTCCCAAATCGGGATTCGGGAATGGTGGAAACAAGTTGCTTGACATCGCGATCGTCGAAATTGCAATAGGGAAAATCCTGAAAGGAAAGAAAAACGGTCAACATTGACTGTTGTCGGGTTCCGGGGATTTGAGAGACCAACGCTCGACCATAGGATTCACAAAGTTGCGAAGTATGATCTCCCAAGTGTAAAGAGGGGATCCAACGAGGATTGTTGTGGGTGCAGATTTCCCGATAGGGAAATAGAAGAGCGTTAGAGTTCTTCGGGCCGTGTGAAAGAGAAGATCATGTGCTGACGTGGACCTTCTGACCTGCGGGTTGTGTTGGGAGCGTGCGTCGGTGTCAAAGACTCTTCGTTAATGGGTACTTTCCCCATTCCACCACCTGATGTTCCACGCTCATCCGTTGCTTCAATCAACATGATATCTACCTCGATTCATGCAATTCCTGCATCTCACGACCCATGGATGGTACCTGACCCTGGAGATCATCTTCATTGCGGCAACGCAATGCCATTAAGTCTGGTCGAATCTGCCTATCAAGCCATTCAATCGGCAACCCCTTCTACCCCCTCTCTTGGTGAGTTATCTCCAGATCCCTTCCGTGTAATTTTTCCCACCGACGAGATGATCATGTCTGTCATGGAGGACACCCCTTGGGATGATGGACATCATCATTCCATCCTCTTCCTGGAGAAACATACCATTGATAACTACCAACGGATCTCGACCCCATCGACCGTTGTCGTCATCTCAACCATTTCCGATTCCACACATGATGTGTTTTCCGAAGGTAACTTAAGCAATATCTCGCCCACTATTCCCCTCGACATATCCATCAAACCTGGGATTGTCAAAAATGTCCATATCGGAGCTTTGTGTTCCCCTGATGAAATCGTCACCTACACGTCCCTTTTCAAAGAATTTTGTAACATCTTCGCCTGGAGCTACGAAGAAATGCCCGGTATCGACCCCGAAATTGTGATACATGAGATCAAGACATACCCCGATGCTAAACCCATCCAGCAACGCCTTCGTCCAGTTCACCCACGTAAAGTAGCTGCTATCAAACTCGAAGTCAAGAAACTTCTCAAAGACGGATTTATTTACCCGGTGGCCCTCACTGACTGGGTTTCCAATCTTGTCCCGGTCGACAAGAAACAAGGCACAATCTGTGTATGTGTTGATTATAGGGATATCAAAAAAGCTTGTCCCAAAGACAACTTTCCTACCCCCTTTGTCGATCAGATTGTCGACGATTGCAACGGAAGTGAAATCTTCTCTCTGATGGATGGTTTCTCCGGGTATAATCAAATTAACATTGTTCCCGAGGATCAACATAAGACTGTTTTTATTTGTCCTTGGGGAACTTTTGCCTATCGGAAACTCCCCTTCAGTCTCAATAATGTTGGCGCAACTTTTCAACGTGCTATGTCTTATGCTTTCCATGATATCAAGCACATTGTGCAACCATATCTGGATGATTTACCTGCTCACTCAATGCGTCGAGTCGATCATCCAACCCACCTCCAATCCATTTTCATCCGATGTCGGTTTTATCGTATACATTTGAATCCTCACAAGTGTGTTTACTGCATGGAATCCGGCCGACTTCTAGGATTTATTGTTTCACGTTAAGGGATCAGAGTAGATCCTTTAAAGGTTGAGGCGATCCTGAATCTCCCTCCTCCTTTTACACTTCACTAGTTACAAATTTTGTAGGGGAAAGCAAACTTTCTTCGTCATTTTATCCCAAATTACGTCGAGATAACTCGTGGATTTACGCAGCTCCTAAAAAAGGGGTCTGAGTTCGTATGGGATACCATCGCAAACAACACTTTCGAAGCTTTGAAATTGTCCCTAACACGTGCTCCACTTATTTTTCCCCCCGATTACAGTCGCGATTATTTCCTTTACCTTGCAGCCTCGGATTACACCATTGGTATGGTTCTCATCCAAGAGGATGATGTTAATGACAAACATGTTATCTATTACTTGAGTCAAAGTCTAATGCCTACCGAAACCAAGTATTTACATGTCGAAAAACTGGCCTTGGCATCCGTCCAAGCCGTCCAACGCTTCCGGCACTATATCCTCTCTCGCAAAACTACAGTGATTTCTAACTGCAACCCTATGCAACACATTCTCACACGTCAATTGTTAGGGGGAAAATACTCCAAATGGATTGTGATACTCCAGGAGTTTGACTTGGAATTCGAACGCGCCAAGTCCAAGAAGTCCTTACTTTTTGCTGAGTTGATATGCGACTTTCCCTATTCTAAAATGGAAAATGTAGTAGCTAATTCATTACTCGATGAATCCCTTTTCCTCATCATCTCTGATGATCTTTGGTATGGAGATATCATCATATATCTTCAAACCCAGACTTTCCAGCCAATTTTGTCTAGTACTGACCGACGTCAGATACGCTACCAAGCTCGTCAATATATTATCCTTGGGGATACTCTTTATCGTCGGGGGATTGACTCAGTTTTTTGACGCTGCCTAACGTTCGACGAAGCCAAGAAATCTTTGAATGACTTCCATTCTGGAGCCTGTGGTGGTCATATGTATGGGTATGCTACTGCCCAGAAGATCTTACGAGCAGGGTATTTTTGGCCTTCTTTATTTAACAACTGCATAATCGTCGTTCAAAAATTCCATGCTTGCCAGACCTATAATCATAAGATACAGTCACATCCCGCTCCTCTTCACCCTATGGTCTCCATTGGTCCCTTTGCGAAATGGGGCATCGATTTCATGACATGTCACCCCCACTTGGTCGGGGGGCATGGATACATTATTGTAGCCATAGATTACTTTATGAAATGGGTCGAGGCAATGCCGACATTTGAAAACACTGGAAAGACCGCAGCATTATTCATTTTTAATCACATCATAGCTCGTTTTGGTGTTCCCCAGGCTATCGTCACTGATCACGGTAGCCACTTTAGAAACTTCATGATGTCCAAACTTACTGAAAAGTTAGGTCTTCGCCATGAAAACTCAACGCCCTATTACCCACAAGCCAATGGCCAAGTCGAAGCAATTAACAAAGTTCTCATAACTATGCTCTAACGAATGATAGGGATTCCCAAAACAAGTTGGCACACAATGTTGTTTTCAACATTGTGGGCTTACCGGACATCCGTCAAGTCCGCTACTGGGTTTACACCTTTCCGGTTAGTCTATCGTTTGGAATCCATTCTCCCGATTGAATGCGAGATACCCTCTTTAAAACTAGTTGTTGAACTCCTACCAAACACTTCTACTGAGGAAGAACGTCTATTGTATCTTATGTGATTAGACAAAACTCGACGCGATGCTTCCCTAGTCATAGAAGCTCAAAAAAAATGTGTCAAGGGCCAATACGACAAACATGTCAAGCCTCGTGTTTTCTCTGAAGGAGATCTCGTTCTCCTCTATGAACAAGATCGAGATATGCTAGGAGATGGAAAATTCGAAGCCATGTGGCAAGGTCCTTATATTGTTAGATGAGTGTTGGAAAAAGGGGCTTATGAGTTAATAGATTACGATGGTATCCCTTTGAGTGAACCCATAAATGGGTTGTACTTGAAGAAGTACTATGCATAAAATCACCTGTGCATGAGTACTTGTATTTTTATTATATCATACTTCTTGTGTGTTACTGTAGCTTGCTTTTGTCGTTATCTGGTCTCTGCCCTTATGTGACGTTGTGTTTGATTTCTAGATGTCGGAGTCTTCGCTACCCTACATTGGCTTCGATGATGGTGCTAGTCGTAGTACTAAGAACCTTGCTTCCGTTGCATGGGAAATTTACGGCCCTACAAATGAACTTGTCTCCTTACGAGGTGTGTGTCTCGGTCGTACGACCAACAATATTGCAGAGTATAGCACCGTTATTGAATTGTTGATTGATGCTATCTCGCTCGGAATCTATCATTTGGTTGTCCGACTCGATTCGCAGCTTGTAGTACTACAGTTAAGTAATGTCTATACTATTCGAAGTCCTACTTTGTTACGGGTGTATTTGCGAATTCGCCTCTTGGAACGTTATTTTGATTATATTGAATATCAACATATTCCTAGATGTCTAAATACATTAACTGATGCATTAGCTAATAATGTATTAGACAGACATTTGGGTCATTTGTAAATCAATCACATCAATTTTCACACAACACAAGATAAATCGGTAGAAGCCGTATGTATATATAACGATCAAAAGAGTTTTTACAAAAAAGTTATGTCCGAGGACCAAAATTTTAAAATTTGAAGCTCATAGCTTCTACAAAGTGACATCATGGATGACGTTCACGGTAACACATGATTTCCCAGGCAACCCTACAAAGTAGTCAGCCAATGGAATCTGATACTCCTACTGTATGATGTTGATAACGTCGTGGAACCTCTCCAAGGGGCATGTCTGGAATGTCTGCGGTCAAACCCTCTAGGTTTTGTTCCACTGCTTCATAATCTTCGGCGTCCCATCGTGGCACTAGTGCCACCTCTTCTCATCATTGGATAGGAGAAGTACCAAGAGGTCGGTAAGGTCCCACGTCTGTGTCATCAAAAAGAATTTTGTATTTAGACCTTGGATGAACATTAAAAAACATTTACATATGATCAAATTCACAAAAACATTTTAAAAAAAAAATGTGTACTTCTTACCAAGTTCCCCCCACTGAGAACCCTCGGGCAGGACCAAGTCCGGATCTCCTCGGAAATCCAACCCGGCATAAGCATAATCATCGACCATCATCATCTGTGGTCGCAAATGGTCGAAGAAGGTATCATTATATTTGATAATGGGTCCAGCCACATGCCAGGCCATGAGCTGACACCACCTCAGCATTATTGGATCTGTTGGAGCCGGTAAATCCCACTCAACCTGCAGCCTCAGCAAGGGAAACCTCTCAAGGAAGAAGGACACTAACAAATACCCATACCTGAACTGCTTCAGGTCGCCTCACCTGCATTTGGTCAACTACCTTTTCATACTACGAAGCACTGCATCTGCCCAGTTAAAAACCCGAGGCTCAATACACTCTATGGCATACTGAAAGTAGCTCTAGAGAGCCATGTGAGGAGCAGCGCTCCCAGCCATACGAGCAATGGTGAACAAAATAGTGCGGAGGGTCAAATCCCGCACTCCCCAAATGGCTACTTTCCCTTTGCTCCTCTCTGCCTCTGGAACAAAGTGTAAGTGGCAGTACTCACTCATGGGCGGCCCACCACCTCTGCTACCAGTCAGGCTTGTGTGGTACCCACGTCGTGACATTCCTATCAAGAAGTAAATGTCCTCAATATCCAAGGACAATGTGTGGACCCCTACATGGAATACTTGCTGGTCGGGATCCCACATGTGCACAAGGTACTCCAATAACCTGACTTCGGCCCTCATGCCCGGGATACGAAAGAAATTCAGAAGGCCGTAGTTTCATAAAGAGGTAACGGTGGCTGGTTGATTTCTGGAAATGGCATCATCTTCTTCGTGCTCCCTTTCACGCCATTCTAGAACCATGGTGATGGCCAAATACCTGCAAAAGAAGCATAAGAAGAAAGTTAATAACTCTATTCAACACTTGGTATCTTTTCATTGAGCAAAACTATAAAAAAAAAATCCACTTTGTGGTTCTCGCAGGTTCCCTTTAGGCACATGGCAAGGTTCTCACAGGTTCCTTTAGGGTCACCTGTGAGAATGAGGCATTCTCGCAGGTCCTGTGTGGCTAGCCTGTGAGAATGGTTGAGTGCGACTTTAACCCCCAAAACCAACTCAAAATTGTGTTTTTTTGCCAATGAAAATGAAAAATTAAACCATGAAAAGGTAGAGGAAAAAGAGCTTACCTCACTTCCGCAGACGGTTCGTCGAATGGATGCTCGTAACTCCCGCAATCAAGCGCCAAAATTCAAGGGCAAAAGAGGGGTTTTGGACTCAAATATTGGTAAAGTTAAAATGGTTATGGTAAAAAGGACTTTTACCTCTTTTATATTTACTTTTACCATTTGTTTGGATTTTATAATTGTTTATTTATTAAAACCTAATGCCCAATTCCCTTTTGAGTACAACTTTTGCAGGCGTAACGACTTCGATGTTCATGCACAGGGATGCAGACATTTTTTTCTTCATCGCATGTTTTGATTGTTTTTTATGGTTTTTGTACAAAACCTCGAGCTTGGTATTTGTCCGTTCTCATGCTTGAAAATACATGAGAACGTGATCAAGCACACTTTTATCACTTTTTCGGGCTCAACAAGGTTATACGAAAAAGGAACCCCCTTGGAGTCCCCTTTAAGCTCTTTTCAGACTCTCTAAGCATGAAAAGATAGCCGAGCGACCTTGCTATTTTCACGCTCGTTAAAGTATTTGAAGAAAGCGTCTGTTGGGGGATAATTTATCTCTTTTTCAGTCTCATTAGACTATTTTACAAAAAAGGAACTCAGAGAGTTCTCTTTTAAGTGTTTTTCCAGACTCTATAATCATGAAAAACCTTCGAGTTTTCTATCTTTGGACTCGTTAAACAAACATCGACAGACCCGCAATGGGACCGAACCACTCCTTCCTAGGGTTCGTTAAACATACTCCGAAGGATGAGATTATATCAACAAGCATATGTTATCCTCCTCAAGCTTGCGTAAAAATAAAGAGGTACTCGCCAGAAATGGTGGGGGAAATTTTGGGAAAGGGATGTGTTTGTGTATTCATATTAATTGACAGTACGTGTCGCTCTTGAACATGACACCCCACTATTCATTATTTGAAGCCGGTTTTGGAAATCCATTTGTCTCTCATTCAATTTTCTACAAGGTCATACCCTACATCGTCTCTGAGTCAATGCTGCCAAATCATTGGTCGTGTCATTCATATGTTCAAGAGAAGTTCATCTAAAACCTCTATTGAGTCGGTCATCTGCAGTTGTCCATTCTCTCTGTGTCGGCCTTCCCTGTGTCCAGTCCAACTTACATCATACTTTGTTTCACCTTCAAAATCTATTACTCATTTTGTGTCATTGATGGGGGATACATCAAGGCCCTCCTATGACGAGTTTTGTTCTGTTGACTTCAGCTCATTATCCAGAAACAAGACTTAGAAATTCTTTGGTACCTTGGAACCTGCATGCCTCAATGGCAGGTTTCCTCGCTTTCGACAGTGGGTTTACATCATTGACCCCTGATCGAAAGATTCTATCAGATGTTCGACCTCAACTCATTCATTCAAATTTGGTGGATTGTACTAGTGTACCTTGGGAGTCATTGACATTAATGGTGATTTCCCTCGCACTTGTTAACGGTTTCATCAATGACCAGTAATCAAGTGGTTTCTACCATGTTCGACTTCAACACATGTAACCACATGGTTAGATTCGTACTTTTGGGTGACGGGATTGAAGACCCTGGATATCATCTCTTTGTTCAGGTTGTGATGGGATATGTATAATTTGTGACACATAGATCCACTTTGTATGTCTCGTGGCTATGTCGTCTCAGTTTGAATTTTCTTGCATAGATCCACAGTGTATTCCTGGTGGCTATGCTATATTTTGATGGCATGGATCCACAGTGTATGATTGGTGGCCATGACCTATGCCTATAATGTCATCCGTCTGTGATGTGAGTATGGGAATGCCTACCTCAGAACTAGTATGATATTTTGCAGATGCTTGGGTGTTCGCAGGTTTCCGATTAGGTGTGCTCCTAGTTTCTGACACACACATGCAGTTTACAAAGTATTTTGGATGTCACTGATTCTGGCCTCATACTTTGGGGGGCATTCTGTTACCCATGTTTTTGGTCATCTTGATGGTGTATTGATGATGGTGTACTCAGGATCCTAATAAGAACTTTCTCCTGATAAAAGTGGCATTCATCTCTTCCCAGAAAACATATTTTTTAAGAGAGTTCGCAGGTTGCTTATATCCTAGGGTGTGAGAATGACCCATTCTCGCAGGATGCCTTCAACTAGGGTGAGAAATTCTCACACTGTGCTACATAGCTAGGGTGTGAAATTGTTCTCAAGCTTGGAAAAAGATGAAGTCTCGATGGTTCTAGAAGGGAATCTTCTAGAGAATGGGTTGGCATTCGAATGGTTATCTTTGTACTGGTTTCCCTGATATTGTGGGATCATTCTTATCCAAGTAACCATCTCATCCTCTCCTATATATTGATGGAATTCTCATGGAAAAGGTTAAGAAAGATTCATTGGAGAATTGGTGAAAGAATTGTGTGAAGGACCTAGCTTGAACAGGATCTTGGAGACTTTAGCAAGTCTATCAAAAGGAATTGGATATTCTTCATACAAGGATCGAGCAAGTGTGTGTGTTGGAACCAAGAGCCACTGAAAGGAAGCTTGCAACATCAAGGTGATCAGGTTGTATCTTCTACTTTCGATTAATATGATACAGCGGCATGTCCTTTTCCCATAAAGTCATTCTTACTTTATTGTGTAATTCCTTGATCATAAACATAAGTTGACGATTGAATATATTTTGCTATCTTCACTTTGGTTGGTTTGTGTTGTCTTGGTCTTGACCTCATGAGAGCACCGGAGTGAAGCGGGAGCAACAGAGACCCTAGGAAGTGATACAAAGGTATGTTACTTGTTCCTCCCTACTAGCTAATTCAATGCTCATAACTTAGGGAAAGAGTCATGTCCTATCATGTTTTGTTCTAGATCTAGGTGGATCTAGGGAGATCTATTAGTGTCCGCACCTACCGATTAGTCTGATAACACCCACCTTCCTCCCTCTGCACAATACACCAGGGTCGTCTAAGGGACAACTAAATACAAGATTAGGAAATACAATGAAGGAGACGTAGTGTGAATGTGGGATACCTAGAAAGGAGATCCAACCAATGTCATAGGAAGCACTCAATCATGGCTCAGACCTTTCAAAGTTGGAAGAGAATTAGTTGATGACTCCTACTATTTTTCCACTTTGGAAGGAAGAAGGCACCCATTACTGATCAGCGGGCACCTCCTCAAACCCCACCAAGGTGGGGAAACTTGACTTCACTGGTAAGTGTAGGTAAGTAGGCATTCTTGCATTCATGTATTATACCATTTGCATTGCATGTTAGTTTGTTTTCACATTCACATTATTGATTGTTTTATTTCAGTCTATATATATCTATATATGTTGGAGTGGCATTACCACCCCAATCGGTTACTGATTTTTCTATCAAGATCAAGCAGGTAAACAGGTTATGCCAGAAATACTAAGGTTCGCATACACTCTACGATGAGCACATGTCCCCGAGTTGGAGCCGGATGTTATCCCCCACTTTTAGGGATAATTAGGATATCATATCTTGAGGCCCACGGGTCCTAGACATGGAGTACCGAGAGCAGGATTGACTTTATCATGGCCTTGGAGGGCCCACCTTTTCTTTCTTTCAGCACCTTTATCTTGTCAGCAGCAGCAGAATCCATCACCATCGGCTTGGTCTTATGTCAGAGATGGTTCTTGCTCCATGAGGTAATTAGTCTAGGTATCATGGTATGTGTCACTTTGATCATCAAAGCCCTTGAATACGTGCATCTGATTCCTTTTATTTCTAACGAATGCTTGGATCTTACACTTTCCCACTTGACCATGTCTGGGGGGTTTGGTAGGGTGCCCTAGTAAGCCTGTGTCTGTAGGTTTTGGTTTTCCACTGGGGAGATTTTTTAAAATCCATCGTCCGCTCCCATCACAGCACCACTTTTTCATTTTGTTTCCTGCTCACCTATCCCATTCCACTTGTCCGAGCACTGGGTTGATCTCTTTTCAGGATTGCACCTTATCTCATGGGAAAAAGGGGCTAAATGCCCAGAAGGTAAAAGCAAGCTGGTAAAAGACAAAATCCTAAGAATAAAACTTCAAGATGCTTCGCCCAGGGATCCCCGAGAAAGCAATAAAAGGCTTCTCAGTAAGAAACAAGAGGGACTAAGAAAAATAATAAAACAAGACCTAATCATAGGATAGGGGGTCTCATCATGAGCCAGCCTATTAGGTCCATGGGTACCTAGCAGGATGACATTACCACCAGTTGGTTACCACGCCAGGGTAGTGACTCTTGGTTGCATGGCCAAGGGAAAGGGGGTCTCATCACGAGCTAGCCTTCTTATTTATGTGAAAGTAATTGTGGGTAACACTCTCACCATAGGTCACCACACCAAGGTAGTGTCCCCTGATTATATCTTGAAGAAAAAAACAATAAAGAATAAAAGAATAAGAATAAAGGGCATGAACAGGCTTGAAAAAAAAAGTTGCATCCAGGACAGGTACAGCTCGCTTTCTACAAAGGAACCTACAGGTAAAGCTTTGCATCCTCTTCCCTCATTGCACCCACCTTCTTGGACATCCCTTGACCACATCACCCACTTACATGGCTTGGATGAGGTCTCTTTCGAGAAATTTCCTCTTCGAGTGGACACTAGCCCAATAAGACGCCTTGTCATTTTCTCGAAACTTGTATTGCGGGCTTGTGTAATGTCTTTGAGATTTTGACTAATGTATTAAATATTTTATGCACGTGTTTAATAAATTGATGATGAAATGTGATTGACATTGTTATGATCCCTATGACTGATGAGCCCATGGAGGGCGTAGTTGTTGATGTGCAGGATCATGCTCGATGGACATGTACCATTTTGGACCAGTACACATGGGGAGATGAACAGTTCAGACCTCCATGGGATAGAAGAGCCCATCACATGGATGTTGAGACCCCATCAGGGGACAGAGACAGGACATAGATGGATCAGGGGTATTTCACTGGAGAAAAGGAGGATGTTCCACCAGAGGCACCTTGGCAGAGCTTGACCTAGGGGAGTTGACCCTCTTTCAGAGGAACGTTGGCCTTGGAAGGCCTAGGATGTCACCCATGATGATCATGATGTCATCCAGCCTTATGGACGTCTTGGGAGGCATATTTGGTAGTTTTGGCATGTGTGGCATGCTGGAGAAGCCCAAGGAGGGATAACGTTTTGCTCCAGGATGCTCCATTTTCCCTAAAAGGGGCTAATGTCTCCCTGAAAGGGGCATGACGTCTCTCTTTAGCTTGATTAGATTTTAACTTTGAACATTTAATGTAAAACAATATGATTTTAGTATTTTGGCCTTGTCGGCCTTTGCCATGACCTAAAATGTAAAATTAGGTCATGGTACTCTATAAATGAAGGATTTTCACCTTCAGTTTTTCATCATCTCTCACTCACTCATTAGTGAGGTCTGAAATTTGCGCTAGACTTGGGTTATTTGGCTAAAATTGTGAGGCGCACTTGTTGAAGGAAGACTTTCTTGGCATATTTTGGAATTTCTCTTGGTGGAAGGTGTTAGAACTAGGGTTTGCTATGCTTTTCTTAGTGATATGTAGGTGAATTTCTACAAAACTTCTTGATTGAATGGTTGTATTGTTATTTCTTGCATATGTTCTTATAAATTTGTTGAATAAACCCTAGGTGACAAGCACACATAGTAGGTACTTGTCTCATAAACCCAGGTCACCAGGGACATCTCCCATGGGCCTTACCTCCCTAAACATAAAGAACCATCCCATTGAGGTGACATTGGGTGGGATTGGTTCCAATTACACCAGTTTTCCTCTTCATATCTAGCTTTTATCCTACCTACAAACTGCACGATAATAGCCCAAACTCTATAATTGAAGTTGTGTGATTGTTGATGGATCAACCACAGTCATCGATATTTGAATCTATAAGATCTGACGGTCCTGACTAATTTTGGGACTGGAAGTAACATGTTGTTTAATTCTTCTTTTGTTCTCCACAATCTATCCCTGTCGTTGATCTGGAGCTTGTGTATCCAACGGTCACGACTTAATCTCATCATTTGGTGGATCAACCATAGTTGTCGATCTTTGATTCAATGAGATCTGACGATCTAGAATAATTGCGGGATTGGAACAAGCATGTCATTTAATTCTCCTTTCTCTCTCCGCAATCTATCATTTCCATTGATCTAGTGCTTGTGTATCAACGGTCCTAATTTGATCTGATTGTTGTTTCTACAATGCGCTTTCCCTTCTGAGTTTCATCACTTCATTTCTTTTGAGATTTGAATCTCTGCATATCGTCCCACTGTAACTTTGATCTTCATTCGCTAACCCTCCTGAGCTTTAATCTTTGCATACCGTCCTATTGTTTGACATCAATGACAACACATTAATGACACTATTTCCAACATGGGCATGGGAGAAGTCCATGGAAATTTATTGAACCATAGAAGACATCCACGAAGCCATATTTGTAATCTAGGTAAGTAAAAATGTGTAGGAAGAGAAAGAAGACACATGTAGCATACAGGGTTAAAAGCGTAAAATGGTAAAAAAAAATCCATGATTTAACTATCAATCAATTGGGTTTCCTCATAAATTTGCAAAATAAAGTGGAATTGGATTTCATGAACCATGTAATAACTCAATGTGAATATTTTTCCAAATAGTGTAAAAGTTTGGAGAAACTTGCCTAGATGATAGAAATGAGTACCAAAGGTGATTGTTGTGTAAGTAAGAGTGTATATGCTCATTATAGTGCCTACTCATTAGTATAGAGGCATGTTTGAAGTAAAATATCTTGGAAAGGTAAAAAGGGGTTGAGATTATTAACAGGGCATTGTTAATAAGTAGAGGATCACTCTAGCAGACAGTGTTGTGTGAAAGTATTTCTAGCAATAGATTAAGATTCCATAATGAGTATTGTGTGGGTATGTTTTATAGATTAATCCCAAGGTCCATTGGACAGGGAAGGAGGTCAATATTGTGAAGTTGGATAAAGCCTCAAATAAATGCAAAGGAAAGTGCAGGTAAGGTGATGCAAGTTTGACAAAGGTCTAAATAAGAGAAGAGGAATATTAGTATTCAACTGCTATAGAGTCTGAATGGCTTGCAAAAAAAAGTCAATAGATATTTTCAAACAGGGTATGAATCCAACAAGTGAAGAATGTCATTGCATGCACAAGGAGTAAGGAGGACTCCATAGCCTGGAAGGTAGAAATAAAATGAAGGCCACAAAGCTTGTTGCAAGAGAAGGAAAAAGGATATCATGAGATGAGGTGTGACTCACGGGTGGATGAGTCATATTTATATGTAAGAATATGAATGTAGGAAAAAGGGATTGTTAGATATGGTTTAGCAACTTTTTTCTAAAAGTATCCAAAGTAAGAAATTTGTCTCTACTATCAGAGTGCATAGCAAAAGAAGGGTATAGGTGCAAATGGAGAAGTGTAGAATTCCATTTGAAGTAGAGTGGTCTTGAGTGGCCAAGTAGTGCTTCACAATTAATCACTTAATGAAGTGAAGAAATATATTTAAAATTGAGAAAATCCATGGATTTCAAAGTGTATTAGAAAGATGGAATAAAAGAACATTCTAGAATGTTGAAATACCATTCAATGATAATGGTATTTCAAGACTGGTTTGGTCAAGAAAAATGGGACGTGGATAATTAAATTGCAGAATTAATATTCAATTGGAGTAGTGCATATTATAGAACTATGAATATTGATCATTTTACCCAATATGTTGGGTCGGGTTTCTCTGCATAAATGAAGCAGTTGTGAGATGGTAGAACTAGTGGATATAGTGGTTGGAAATGCAAAATGTCCAAGTGGGACTTGGCTAGCAGGTGCATAATAGGGGAAAGTGGTGCAAAGTTGAGTCGAAGGGCAGTGCACAAGGCAGTGAGGTTCTATAGGAATTCAAGTACATCCATCTACAACAACAAAAATGAATAATTAACTAAATCTGAAATAGTTGTGCATTGGAGTACATTATAGAATTGATGCATGATGCATACAATAAATATAGAATGCATGTGCATGAAATCAGCATAAAGGAGAAAATGGTTGGTGGCATGCTTGTATACTAAGAGTGGTATATTTCTAAGTTGATTAATGATGTCATGATATTTGAATATGACTAATGATGGATTTGTGTATCCAGGAAAAATGGTTATAGCATGGTTGGAAACAATGTTGATGATGTTGCTGTTGCAAATGAAAGCCATCCATATGAAGGAAAAGGAAGATGGTAAGAGTGTTGACCAAAGTGAATTGGTGAAGGGAGATGGCAATATTCTACAAATATAAAATAATCAGGTAGAATCAATTAATGTAATAACATTCATGCAAGTAGGAATTTGGGATGTTTATCATGTGTAAATGTTTAAGGGAATTTAGAAAATATTTCCCTCAACGAAAGTCCAATATTTGGATTGATGTGAAGGCAAAAGGCCTTGAGTATATACATGTTGTGTAATGATTGAATGCATGTATGAGAGAATTAATTACATAACACGTTATGTTGGTTATGAGATCATAACCAAGTTAAGTCAGGAGACATACTCCTTGTTGGAGCATGCTATTTTGGATAAGTTTTGGGAATCGTGCAGAAGTGGATTTTGCGACATTTTGGCAAAGGAGCGGCGCGCACGAAAATCAGTTAGCCCATTTTCAGGAGTCAGCGTGCAAATGAAAAAGTTAGTTAGGAAGTTTTGGAACATTTTTTCCACTTTGTAACCATGTTGTAATGGTATTATCCCTAATAGAATACTATAAATATGTAATGGGATTTTGGGTAGTGGGTGTGTCAAGAATTGGCTAGAGGTTCGTATTGTTGACTGAGTTGTCGAGTATGAGCTGAGTTGAAGATCAATAGAGAGGTATACGTGCACTGCAGCATAGAATGGCTTTTGCAGGTTTGGGTGTTTACTGAAGAACATTGTATTAGTGTAGTTCACATGAATGTAATCGAGAATATGAATGAATAAATAAGAAGTCAGTCGTTGTGGACGTAGCCTAGTTTGGGGTGAACCACGTTAAATCCTTGTGTTGTGATGTGTTTTGATGTGATTGTTTATTTTGTTTATGGTGCACATACAATGAATGGTTAACATGCATATTTAGATATGTTAAATGGTTATGAACATATGATGAATGGTTAAGTAGGATGAATCTGTCATAGATCATAGTGATATTATGATTTCGTGCACCTGATAAAAGAATGAATGGTGAGTAAACAGTAAGGATGAAGGCCTCATATTCCCCCATGACTGCATAAACTTGGTTCCTGCAATACCCATAGGTACATTGGGTGAAACTTCACTTGCTTGCAGATGATTTCGAAAGGGCCCGTATATTTAGGGTTTTGTTGGTGTTTTAATGATTAACCCCATATTTTCCCACTACGCACCATCAAATGGTTCCATTGTCTAGATCAGGATCTGTGAAAGGGGGGAATATGAAGGCCAACTAAGGAGGAGATTGGAGAATGGTTGAACACTAAAGATATCAAGTTTGCAGTAAATTAGAATCATAATCCATGGATCAGCGTAGAATAATGGTTACAAAGGTATGTTTTTACAGATCTACATGAAATTTTCTTTGTTGATTTCCTAAATGTGTTAGCAGAGTGGATCTAGATATTTATTGAGCAGATTGGAAGATATCGCACTGAGGTTTCGAGAAATTGGACTCCTGAATTAATAAGGGAACTCAATACTATAATCGATAAGGCATCATGTGTAGTGGATTACTGGCTAGATAGTGTGTTTGGAGTCTATGTTACTAAATTCACTATAGATTGTACCCAGACATATAGTACTGCTGAAAGAGAATTATTTAAGGGACCGCATGGGAGATATTTGAAGTCAATATCCACTTGGATTAAGATGTTTTTGTCTGACAAGTGAGTCATGAAGATGGAATATGATTCCTTTAGCAGCTAGGTTCCTTCACGCATAAGGGGAACTGGCGGATGACTAGGGAATGGTCTAAGTGTCATAGGGAAGAATGAAAGAGGAACGGATGAGTTGATGATGTCGAAAGAGGAGGAAGGTGTGACAGAAGAAGAGAGTGGAGTATTTCACAGTGGTAATATATTTAAGTCGAATAGAAAGAGGAATGTGGTTGGGAGATAGGGACAACACAGTGAGGCTGAAGAAAGAGACAATGGCGTAATATTCCATATCATACTATGCATAGAAAATCAGATCAGTCTGGTAGAAGAAGATCCCACTCAATCCAGACTCTGCATCGAACCCACGACCCCTTGTGTGTCTTTGAGATATGAAGAAAAAATTTCGATTATAGTGAGTAAGGGAAGTAACAATAATAGTCAAGGGAGTCAGAACAACGGAAGCAGTATAGTAACTACCCTTCAAATAGTATCACCGAGAAGGAATATTATGCATAATACAATGGCAGGGGTACATCCCACCTTAATAATTCCTCTCTTTCAGGGGGGAAGTTCAAAAGATCCAGAGAAATGTATGTTTATTTGTGAGACGATATGGGTTGTAAAGAACTTTCAGAATGACGATGTGAATATTACATAGTTGGAAACGACCTTCAAAGAATGTGCATTGTTGTGGTACAAGAAATATCATAATAATACACTTCCATGATAGAATAGAACATGGGAAAAAGTAATACAAGATCTATTGAAAGAGTTTTAGAAGCATAAGTTTGAGTCGCATTGCATTACAGAGTTTAAGGAGATTAAGTAGATAGTAATGAATCAGTTTGGGACTTTAATCAAATATTTAAGGTACTAAAGGATTGGTTGTCATTCCATATCCCAAATGAGAAACATAGGGAGTGGTTTATTTTAGGTTTGTTTTCACATATACATTTCCCTTTGACGTAGCAGAATATTTTGACGCGGGTGAAAGCACTGGAAATAGCTATGAAACTAGAAGTTGTTGGAAAGTTAGTTGTTATTGATGTCAACCTTAGATGTTAACTATAGAAGAAGTATAAGTAATGAGTGTATTTGAAGAATTCTCCAAATTGATCCCCTTATGGCATATCTCTAAGCATGGCCCTCATGAGAAGACGCTTTGAAGAAGTCTACAAGAAGCCTTGTAAATATGGTTAAGTGTTTAAGTGGTTAAGAATACCCAGAGGTGTGGTCATGAAGTCAGAAGTTGTTTGAACAAAAATAGTGTGAAGTACATTGTAAATTCATGCACAAACCTCACAAATGGATAGTCCTCGTCATGCAATTTCCAACAATAGGTGGTATGCCATGTGGTTCCTCACGGTTGAAATTTTATTCCCTCTTAAAGATGAATCCCTGAAAGAAAATGAAGAAGCCCCGAATCTAAGGACAAAAAGTTACAACTCAGCTCCTAAAAAGTGTTGCAAACAAGGATTTATAAGTGGGCCCCATTGCACTGAATATTAAAATAGATATCAAGGATATTTTTGGTAAAGTCGGTCCCAATGGAATAATCATTAAAAATTAAATTGAATTTTATTTGGGTCAAGTCGGCCCTAAAAAAAGGGTGCCAAGTATAGTATAAATAAGGAACCTAGGAGTTCATTTGTCATATAAAATCAAGTGATTTTTATCTGTGGTAACCAAGAAGATTTGAGGTGAATTTCAGAGGGAGATGAATTGAAGAAGGGAGAAATTCCAAGGGAGGATGAAGCCTTCTGATAATGTGTTCTAAGGCATGTTATTTAAAGGGCATATTACCATTTTTTCTATAAAGTTTTTTCAATAATGATTCATATAGTGAAAATTGGAGGTTTTTTATAAGACATATCAAGGTACATGGGGTAAAAATTTTATCTTCTGGGTCATTGTACCTGTGGAGACACACTCTGTGGAAGATAGGCTTTTTGACTAGTCCTTAGACTAGTCTCAAACAGGTGTTCCAGGTAAAATAGTCATAATTTCTTCATATAGGATCAAAATTATGTGAGACAAATTTATGTGGAAAGAGAAAATTTTGTAGTATCTTGTGTGCAAGTTTCATAATCAGATGTCAAATATTGAGCACGGAGAATGCTATGCAAGTTTCCTCTAAAGAATAGGCCAAAATTCAAGAAGGTTTTCCATTGTAACTATAACTTATGTTATGAGGAGTTTCAAACCCTAAAAGTTTTAGGAGATGGAAGAAAGATATAATGTTATATGTAGTTAAAATTTCAAACATTGTACTGCAACAATTTTGGATATATTATCTATGGAATTTAGAGTTCCTGAATGGTCCTAAAATATCTTTCAAAAAATTCAGCTTGGAATTTTTTCTCTAACTTATTTTCTGGGACTTTGCAGACTGTGAAATTTTCAGAGGTCTGACAATATATACAGAAGTACCTCAGATATAAATTTCAGAATTAGAAATGGAAAATTGAGCTTGTGGTGAATCTTACAAGTTTTCATATTTAAGGTATGTTATGGATATTTTGGCACATGCTTGAGCCATATGTTTGGCACATAGCTTGATGTATGTCATGGATATTTTGGTACATGTTTGAGCCATATTTTGGAAGTGTTGGTACATATGTTGGAACTTGGTTTGAGGTATGTTATGGATGTTTTGGCACATGCTTGAGGCATGTATTTGGAACATGATTTGATGCATATCATTGTGATTTAGAGCACATGATTTGGAGGACAATCTTGATGATCTTAGCATATGATCTATCTTAGTGGATTTTGTTTTGGTGAAGATGATGTATCAGTGTCACTAACAGTGATAGTGATAGTATCAGTGAAAGTGATAGGTTTATAATTAGTGGAAGTGACATATTTACTATTATCAGTGATAGATTGATTATCAGTGATAGGTTGATTATTAGTGACAGTATCGGTGATAGGTTGAGTCTCCATTTATATTTCAGGGTGGCAGGGTGGTGCAAGGTAGGAGATTGAATTCTCCTTCAGGTTGGTGCCTATAAACTAGGGGGTTGGAGCCTCCTTCTTCTTGGAGCTGGAGAATACAAGGAGTTGGATATTCCTTCAGGTTGGAGCTTATAAATCAGGGGGTTGGAGACTCCTTTCAGTTGGAGCTAGAGAATTTGGGGAGTTGTAGCTTCCTTAATGTTGGATCATGTAAATAGGGGGTTGGAGCCTCCTTCCAGTTGGTGATGGAGAATTTGGAAGTTGGTTCTTCCTATGAATGTAATCTTTTGATATATAAGAAATAATTTTGTGGTTTTCTCCCATTTGGGTTTCCACATAAAATTATGGTGTATTGTGTATATGTTTTTATGATGTGATGCATTGTTTATGGTTGTATGTTTATGATATGTTAAATGAAATCATAAGTGAATGGAATCATTGATAAGTTAATGTTGTGATTGAAAATGGTAAAAAGTTATCAATATTTATTCACCCCCCACTCTCATTATTGGTGAATATTCCAACAATTGGTATCAGAGCAGGTTCCTTCAGAGACAGTATAACCACTGGAAGGTAGATCATGGAGTGCACAGAGAATGTAATGTCGGTGCTTGATGGTCAAAACTATTTCTTCTAGAATACAAGGATGAAATCATTTTTACATGCACAGGGGTTTGACGTTTGGAAATCAGTTTTTATAGGATACACAGCTTCAAAGAAACCTTTGAAGACTGCATCCAATAAGGAATTAAGAAGGAACAACAAAATAGAAATGGATATTGTCATGGATGCATTACTCAAGTCAGTAAAATTCAAAGTACTGGGACAATGTTCATCAGTCAAAGAGTTTTGGGATAAGCTACATAATCTCTACTCTAAGGAATCTCTTCTTGTGACCATAGAGCCAGATCATGTTGATCAAGATGAAGAATAAACTGAGATAAAACAATAATAAAGAATATCATCATGATAGACATATTCAGAAGAAAAATAAGGTGAAGTAGATCTTGAAGCAGAACTAGTCAGCGCCTTAAGTGATCTAAAAGAAGAAAGGAAGGAAAACAAGTCCCTCAAGGAAGAATTGATCAAGATAAATAAAGGTTTTGAAGAATTCCAACAGAGTATCATAAATCTAAAGGTTCAATTGGAAGAAGCCAAAGTGATTGAAGAAACTCTAAAAAAACAATTGGAATAAAAGAAGAAGATAAATGAGTGTTTGGAAGATGAAATAGTATCACGAAGAAAGGAAGCAGAAAAGGGAGAAGAAATTTTGATAATCCATCTTAAGGAAAGATGTGAGAACTTAAACAATATCGAAACAAAATTTAGTCAACAAGAAAGAATACTTGAAGAATAAATCATCTCCTTGAAGACCCAACTGGAAGAAGCAGAGAGACTGGAAGAAGTAATGAACATTAAGATGATGAAGAAAGAGGAATATTGTGAGAATATTGAAGAAGAAGTTGTCACATGAAAGGTTGAAGTTGTCAATCTCAGCAAGAATGTTGAAGAGAGAGGAATCTCCACACCACCAGTAAAAAAAGTTGAAAATAAATGTTACAAGTTACTAGAAAGGAGGAATGAAGAGAAGGATAAGAGTTATGTGGAAATCATTAAAGGCCCTATCAAGAAGGAAGAATGCAAACCCTCAAAGGAGAAAATTGTAGAGATGGAGAAGACTCAAAAAGAAGATTACAGAAAATATGGATATCCAAGAAGACCTTCTGTCTTTAGGGATCAAAGAATCTACAATCAGTGTGAAGGAACAATACAAGAGAATATCATGATCATCCAAGGCATGAATTCAGAAGGACTACATCATAAAGAGGATCATTTACTTCCAGGTATTAAAGTTTCTTTTATACTTATTGTTTTATATGTAATAAATTTGGACATAAAGTAGTAGATTGCAGAGCTTATGGAAGAAATGTTCAAGAAAGAAATGTTTATGTGGATCCATACAATATTGAATGTTACAAATGCCACAACTATAGACACATAGCTCATGATTGTAGAAGCATGATGAATTATTCCATGAAGGAAAACATTGATATCAGGTACAATAAGTTTTGGAGAAGAAAGCAAGAACAAAAAGAGAAAGTATGATGAAGTACTCCCAGATATCATGATCACAAGATTTATAGAGTTGCATAGAAAATCTACATGCAAAGAGGAAGCTATCGAGATTCAGAATGACGATCATGCAGTAGAGAAGGCCTATATATTTTTCTAAGCCATCCAGCTTGGAGACCCCCAGTAAATGTGAATGTTGAAGAGGGGGGGTAGAAGTTACATATTAGATAACTATCTTTCAAGCAGTATAAACTGTTTGTTTACAGATTTTGGGAAGGAAGATTCAGAATGACCTAATGGCAGAGGTACAGAATGTCTTGTGACAGATTGGTTTTCAAAACACATCCTCATGCAGGTATGAAGAGGTTAGCTAGAAGTTACGAAGAATATCATTGACACACTTTTGAGTTACAGATTCATGATTGTATAGAGGATTACAAGCATGTATTCAAGAAGAGATACATTCAGTGCAGATTGGAGAATGTGTACTTGTTGCAGACATGTAGAGTTTGATTTTCATATTGAGAAGACTAGTGGACATATTTGATTCAGCTTGAGAAGCAGGAATATGTAGTGATCAGTTGTAGCATATTCGAAGAAGTCTTCAGAATAGTAAAGTGACAGATGGGTCAGAATCATGTGCATTTGAGTAGCAAATTCATGGATAGTTGTTATGACATATGGACAGAGATGATTTCATGAGACATTTGGCAGGACTAGAAGACAATACTTGACATGAACCAGAGAGGATACATGACAGTTGATGAAAGAATGAGCTTAGAAGGAATTGCAGAAAGGAATATGGACTCGTTTTAAAGAATATGACTCAGAAGAAAAGTGTATTGATAGGTGAAACTAGCTAGTCATAGGAAGGCAGGCAGTGAAAGGCATAGCGAGAAAAAAGAAATTATCATGAGGAGTTAAATTGTAGTAGCAGTTACACGCAGAGGAACAAGAACTAGAGTTGACGCGATGAATAAAGGGAATAGAATCCACCATTGGGTAAGGAAAGTAGTGGATACTACTCTGTTGTTTGATCCTAGAAAAGAGAAAGAGACCTACCAGCAAGCCAGAAAAGAATTAGTTGGAGTAGAATGGATAGAATCATATTCGATAACACCAACTTTGTATGATAGACCATCGGTATATGATATTCCCCTAATCTATGATCATTCGGAGAAGTATACTGAAAAGGTAAGTATTTTGAAAATATTTTTAAGAAGTTGTTTAGATTTAATAAAAGATGAGTCTGCTTTGAGTATTCTGTATGGAATGATTGATCATTGTGCACAAGAGAAAGAGATACATATCACACACTGAGCACTTAACCAAGTACATTGAAAGAAGAGAACAAATAGGGAATTTAGGCTCAATGCACAGATAGGATATTACGACATGGAAAACATTATCCTAGATCTAGGGTATGATGTGAATGTCATACCAAGACAGACTTGGGAGATGGTGGGCTAGCCAAAGTTGATTTGGTCCCCCATCCAGTTGAGATTAGTGAACCATCATAATATTTTTCCAATTGGAAGGTTGACAGAAGTAGAGAAAAGACAAAATGGTATTTGATTAGGAATTTGATAATCAGACTATCATAGATATAGAGAAAATACAAATGGTATTTGAAGTAGATAACTTGAAGGTTACTCTATCGTTAGATACTACTGAAGGAAAAAGGTTTGTAGAACTAATGAAGAGAAAATATTGGATCATCTATATAATATGACTACGCAGATGAACGATTACATGAATCCTATAGTTGAGAGTGTACTCAATTGGAGGAGTATTATTTCCTATGCATCGGATTCAGAAGAGGATCTGGAGAACTAGAAATAAAGGTTGCATGAAGTATCAACAAATAAATGTGCATGTATTACCTGCACACTACGATGGATTGGAACGGAGGTATGCGATCCACCGAAGTTTATTGGACTAACACCTGTAGAATACTTTATCAAGGAGTTTGAAATGAAGATACCATATCAGCAAAGACTGTTAGCTTTGGATATCACATTGAAAGCGACTTCAGGGAGATGGTGGGCTACACATAAGGACAACATAGCATATTGGAATCAATGCAAAAGGTTTCTACATATAAGGTTTGGGACAGAGAACGAATATGCTATACGAAAGTATAATGGATTGAATTTCCCTACAAAACATGTTGTGAGGTATACCATGACATGGATATTAGTACCAAAGCAAGAGAGGACACCCTTGTTTGTGCATACTCTGGAAAAAATTCCAAAGAATTGGTACATAACACTTGAAGTACACAGAGGCACGGGAGATTGGGAAGAATTGACCAGGAACTTCAAGAAAACATTTAGTTTTGAAAATAATGATCCTTTGGTTGATTCAGCCTTGCAGGTCATCAAGAATAATATTTTTGCACCAGAAGACTTATTGGAATCAGAAGCTTTGTATAGTAAGCCTAGAGATATTGTGACTATTGAAGAAGTCTTGCACTGTTATAATGTTGTGGAAGAAGACCGAGATGAGAAAGATCCATGGAATGTGGAAATACCATAAATTGAAGGGGAGCACACAGTAGAAGGACCAAATCTTGAATCTACGGTATACGTCAAGCCTTTGAGGACACGTAAATTAAATATTGGAATAGAATATAAGCCTAAGTTCACGAACATAGGAGACTACTGGAGCGATGATACAGTTGAGAATATTATTGACTTACTGTGTGAGTATTAGGACTTGTTTCCGACTACTTTTTATAGATGAAGGGAATTGCAGGAGAGTTGGGAGAAATGAAGATCCTATCGAAACTATATGCCAAGCCCATGTGAAAAATACCATATAGAATCAACCCAAAATATAAGAAGAAAGTGGAAGTGGAGACAGACAGGATATTAGAAGAAGTAATTATAGAACATGTTGAAGAATCGGAGTGGATTATCTCAATGGTAGTTCAAGACAACAAAATAGGAGGAATCATGATATGTGTAGATTTGAGAAAGTTGAATGATGCATGTTTACACGATCCATTTCCTACCCCATTTACAAATGAAGTATTGGAGAATGTCGGGGGTCAGGAGGCTTATTCTTTTATGGATGGATTCTCAGGATACCACCAAATAAAGATTGTGCAAGAAGACAGATATAATACAACCTTTGTGATAGAATGGGGTTGTTACCAATACATTGTTATGTCATTTGGGTTGAAGAATGCACTAGCAATATTTTCTAGAGTAGTTGTCACAACCTTCAAAGATTTCATTCATAAGTTATTAGAAGTGTATTTAGACTATTGGGAAATATTCAGTCTGTTAAAAGATCGTGTTGCGCTTAATTTTGGATAAGTGTAGGAAATACCAGATCTCATTGAATTTGAAAAAATGATTTTTTTGTGGGCCTTTTGGAATTTTTTGGGCCATGTGGTTTGTAAACAGGGATTGTTAATAGGCCCTGCAAAGATAATGGTGATTGTTGATTTTCCACCACCAACTTCAGTCTGACAGTTGAGAGACACATTGAGTCAAAATGGATATTATAGGAATTTCATCAAAAGATATGCGCAGATTACAGCCCCTATGGAGAAGTTGTTGAAAAAGGAAGTTAAATTTCAACGGAATGATGAATGTCAGTAGGGCCTGGACATGTTAAAGCAGAAAATAGTCACTGCATCGACTCTAGTTTTTCCTAACTGGAGAAAGGAATTCCATGTACATGTGGATGCATCGTCTATAGCATTGGGAGAAATCTTGGCTCAATCAAGTGAAGGAGAGATAGACCATCCAATTGCATTCACTAGAAGGAAGTTATCATCTACAGAACAGAACTATACTATGACAGAATGAGAAGGTTTGGCGATGGTGTTTGCCTTGCAGAAGTTTAGACATTACCTACTTGGATCTCACTTCAAAATGTATACAGACCATTATGCGTTGAGATAGCTTGTGAACAAGCCAGTGTTGGGGGGGAGAATATGAAAATGGTTATTGTTGTTCCAAGAATATGAATTTGGGGTGATCGTGAAACTAGGGAAATTTAATTCAAGACCGGATCACTTATCGTGCATACTGTTAGGCAAGGATGCAGGAAACTTGGATGATATTTTACCAGATGCACATCAATTTTAAGTTCAGATGGTGGATGACTATTTTTCAAACATAGTTCATTTTTTTAGCGCAAGAGTCACCCCCTCGGACTTCACAGTGGCATAGAAGAAGCAGCTAGTAATGAAGGTAGTAGACTACCAGCTAATAGTAGGAAACGTGTACAATTTAGGACCATACAGTATTTTTCGATGTTGTGTATTAGAGAATGAGAGACGAATATTTTTCACATAGGATTATGGTGGCCTACCCTTCACAAAGATGCTAAGGAATTCTGTCATAATTGTGATGTTTTTCAGAGACTTGGAAAGCCTTCTAGGAGAGATAAAATGCCCTTAGTTCCAAAAGTGACGTTACAATCATTTGAAAAATGGGAAGTGGACTTTGTTGGACCGATTAATTCGCCAGCTAAGAGGTTGGGAGATAGATACATAATTACTGCAATGGAATACTTAACTAGATGGACCGAGGCAAAGTTAGTCAGAGACTACAGTGCGAAAAAAGCTACATGATTTTTGTTTGAAAACGTAGTGAAAATATTTTGGTTTCCAAGGATAATTATGAGTGATCAAGGAACTCATTTTTTAATAGGACAATTTCTTCATTGAGAGAGGAGTTTCAGATTCATCACCAGAAGAGCACATCGTATCACCCTCAAGAAAATGGTACAGTAGAAACATTCAATAAGATCCTGGAACATGCACTCACAAAGGTTTGTAATATAATTCAGAATGACTGGGACTTGAAAATTCTAGCAGTGATATGGGTGTATAGGACCATAAGAAAGAAGTTGATAGGACTGACTCCATTTAGGTTGGAATATGGACAAGAATTTTTTATTCCTATGGAGTTTATAGTACCAATCTTGTGCATTATTGCAATAACAGAACTTATAGAGTCGGGTGCAATAGAGAAGATAATTTCAGAACTCATGGAATTAGAAGAAGATCATTTTTCATAGGTTTCCATTGGCAAGTACAGAAAGCACGTGAGAAATCTTGGCATGACAGTCACATCAAGAAGAATAAATTTTAGAAGGGAGAATTAGTGTTACTCTATGTAATCAAGTTTCTGCAACATCTAGGGAAGTTCCAGATGCATTGTCTAGGGCCTTATGTGATCATATTTGTGATAGAATCAAGTGTTGTTCAATTGGAAAACCTAAATGGAGAAGTGGTGGAAGGATTGGTTAACGGTAGTCGATTGAAACTGTATAGGGACAGTTGGGCTTTCACACACTAGTATGAGTGCGTAGAATGTGAATATTTGTATCATAGTGTATCATAGAAAGAACAAGGAAAAGAAGGAAAAGAAACATAAGTGTTTGAGGCAAGATATAGAAGAATTAAAAGGAAGAATTGATTAAATAGTTAAACCAGAGAATGTCGCAGAGAAGAAGTAAATAGAAAGGAAGTGTGTGCAAGAAGGAAGAGTGGATTGTGAGAGAGACATATGAAGAAAATAGGAGAAAAATTTAAGTACAACAATGAAGGGACATGCATTGAAGAGAGAACATGACAACGAAGTAGTGGTGCGGCATAGTCATAAATAAAAATAGGCACGAAGATTTCAACAGGCTGGAAAATCTAACGCATAATCTATCGGAGATACAAAGTTAATGAAGAATTAAGGCAAGTAATGAATGTTAAGGAAAGTGGATTAGACTATAATTTTGGTTGTGAATCAGTTTAGAAACAACGAGAAATAGGTGATAAAAGCAGTTGAAGGGTCGAACGAGAAAAAGTTATTATTATCTGCATTTTCATAGAGAGAAGTAAAAGCATAGAGAAGAGTGAACGCAAAATAGAGCCGAAGAATTTAGTTGAAAAGAATAGTTGTAGAGAGTGATGGCACCACCCAAAGCAGTAGCGGTTTCAACATCGTCACCAAAGAAACAGCACAGTAAGCCTCTGGTATTATAAGTACAGGAAGAGACTCCAGGAGCATCAACGTCAGAGCCGAGTTTGGACAACTTTCCAAGGGATTATGTGCCACCAAGGAAGACATTAGTGAAGTCAGTCCACTTACGTAAGGAAGTCAAGTATCTGCTCGTGGAACCATAAATTCCACCAAGAGTAATAATTGGAGACATGTTAGGTGTAGTGTCGAATTTGAATTTTGTGGATCATGACCTGTCAGATGAGAAGAATTTCCCAGACTTATCCCTAAGAAAATATTTGAGGACATTCATCGATCCAGAAATGTCATTTATCATAGTGGATCCAAAGACATGGGAAGAAGGATTGGAGAAATCAGAAATATTGAACTTGTTATAAATCCCACATTTTGGTCAAAGCAATGAGATAAACACCTACATGAAGATGTTGTTAAGTTGCATCTATGGAGGATACTTTTGGTTGGACATACCCGTTTCCAGTGATACAAATTTGATCACATGGATCAAAGGGTTTTCAATGACAGAAGAGGACCCATCACAACTTTACAGACAAGTTGAATGAGAAAGTGTTGTCGGAGAGGATGAAGGAGAAGTTTGGTATGTTCAGAGCAGCACGCGGACTCGATGTAGAAAATATCAATAATGAGTGCGTCAAGTTTTCAACGTAAGTGTTAGATTGAAAATTGTTGAGAAATTTTTATAGAGATCAAGTGTCAGCAAGAGTGATAGTAGTGGCAAAAAAGTGTGTTGAAGGCGTGCAAATGAGTTGGGTGACATTCCTAGTCAACCACTTCTAGATAGACTGCAGATAATTTCAAGATAGAGGTATGGAATTTCACTATGCATGGTTGTTTATATTAATAGCATTAGTGGCTTGGAGGGAATCGAAATAGTCACAATTTTTGTCAGCAAAAAATAATCCATGCTTGGTAGTGAGGTATGTGAACTTGTGGCATACTGTGCACAAGGAGAGATAGCTAGACAGTAATTAGGGAAAGAATTTAGAAGACACCATGGATAACACCACAAGTGGTAGAATCATACAAGTTAGTTGCACGATTTAAGGTAGGGTGCCATCACATGTATATCCAAAAAAAGAAGAACCCAAGTCAGGAATGGTTTTCCACATGATATAGGGTCACGGAGGAAGAGATTGGACACATCATGGAAGATTGGGATGATGATTAGAATATCCCAACGAAAGAAACAAAGCATCTAGAGAAACAAAACCCTGATGTCGAAGAGATCAAAGATGATGAACAAGTGAAAGGAGAAAGAAATGGTACGAGAACAACATAGAAGACAATCTCATGCATGGGAGAGAAGAGAAAATAAGTAGACACAGGGAAATTAATCCCTCAATGGAAGAAGAGGAAAGAAGTTAAGAAAGTGGCCACTCAGGCTTGGCCAAAAGATGAATTAGAAAAAATTATGGATCAAGTCAAGGAGGTGACTAAGGAAGCTTTTGATTGCATGGAACAACAGCAAGAAAAAAGGCATTTGGATATGAAAGCACAGATTTCCTCATTGCGACAATTTTTGAAGACCATGAGACTTGCACCAGTTCAAATAGGACAACAAGTGTAGACATAGACTACGCCACAGACGGCCAAGATGCAACAGATGACATTTTTTGTATCAAGAGAAAGATGAGTAATGAAGATAGCGATAGGAGCCTTAAACTTCGCCATGGTCGAGTTGAAGGAGAAATCCAAGGCACTAAGTCATATTGACTTAGTGTTATATCAGTTTCCTATAGAATTTTTATATGTATTGCAGACGAGTGTGACAGAGGAACTCCAAGTTCACGGAGTGTTAACCTCGATGGAGTTGACAAAGGAAGTCACGAATAAATACATGTTGCAAGAAGAATATGACCAACTTAGGTTGGAATGGGATGAGGCCATGCAAAGGGAAAAGAGAGTGAAATAGGTGGTCCAAGGGGTGTATAACATTATTCCATAAGTTTCAAGGCAGGAAGATGCCCTATTGGAAGAGTAGGTGACAAAGTTTAGTGAAGCCATTCAGGGCTTCAACACAAAGATCACTGACTTAGAGGCACGACAAATACCAAGCAATCCTGATGCAACCCCCCTACCTCAGTAGGGTCTTCCGACCTCCCAGTCACTGGATATTCTTACTCCTCGAGCTGAAGAAGCTCTTTGATTCCCTACTGGAATATTCACTACATATCCACAAGTCCTTTTATGAAAACTACACCTGCGCGAATAAGAACTAGGCTTAAGCTTCCTCCATGCGACCACAAGTTGTGACCGCATGCCTATCCAAAAGGCGCTTTGTGACTTTGAATGTCACGAAGTTGGAAACTATTCCATCTTCTTCTCCTCCCAAATTCTGATCTTCAAACTCCCGATGTCAGATCAATGGTCCACAGCCTCTCGCAATCCAACGGTCCAGATCTCCCCTTCATGTATCGGGACTTCGCGTTTCGCGAAATTGGAAGGTTTCTTACCTCTCTTCTCCTGATTCTCGATTTCCCAATCAGTGAATCCTTCCAAGTGCTAGCTCCTCTCCTCTAGCCCTTTTTTTATTGTGGTGATGGGCTATGACCTAGGGCCCAACTATCGAGTGCTTCAGGACTTCGTGTTTTGCAAAGTCGAAAGATTGCTCACCTCTGGTCTTTTGACTTTTTCGATTTGTGAGTCAACTAAATTTTGATCTCTCACCATGTGTCCTTCCCAACACCAATGGCTAGGATCGACCCCACTCTTCCCCTTGCAAATATTCCAAACTCTGAGTCCTCGAACTCCCGGATCTGCTGCCACCTGTCAACTTTGACGATGGACGGTTTTGATGACTTCAGAACTTGTCTCATGCACTTTCCTTGGGATCCAATGGTTGTTGGCCTAGGTGCTCATATATGATAGCTAAGATATGATCTCCTCCTATGCATGCTCCTTCTTTCTGGATGTGGATTCCAATGGTCCAGATCTTCTCTCTCGAATCGGAAGTTTGCGTTTCGCGACTTTGGAAAACAATTTCGTCCATTCTCCATACTTTCAATGCCTCTTTTCCAAATAAATTGGCATCGTCCCTTATGAGCTTGATTTCCACGAGGTGACTTCAACCCTTGCTCCTCTTTTGATTTCTTCCAGGCCTCTATCCTTCCTAAGATTTTTCCTTCTTCCTGACTTGGAATATTTCTCAGAGTTCAAAGGTCTCGGGCTTTGCTTCTCCTATGAGTCTGTCTCTTGGATCTCGTCAGCACTTCTGAAAAGTGTTACCCCTTCTGAGCTTTATCCTTCGAGGATTATAATTTCCCATGCACTCCTTGCGTTCTTGGGATTTTGTTAAACTCAGATCGAAGAATCTCCTGAAAAGAAACTCTTCTCGCCCTCCTGGCGTTCCTCTGTTCTGGTTCTTCGATGCTTGGTCGCTCCTCGACATTGTGCACTCCTTGCACCTGGTCTAATTTCTCTTTTTTCTCTCTGAACTCCTCTGAGTCAACCCGAGACTCATTCGATGCACTCCTTGCATACAAGATGCACACCTTGCATACGAGTTTCATAAGAGAAACAATTGAAACTTATCCAGTTTCGTCATGAACTCATATGATCAACTCTTGAACAATCACACATGAATGAAAATTGACTGAATCACATACACACAGAATATAACATTCATTCAATCAAACATTTAAATGAACACGGTCCAAAGATTTGGACAATTTTGTCTGTTCTATTCATCCATGAAATAAATTACATAATGTTGCAGTTCTTCCCTGCGTATTTTTTCTACTCTATTCTATCTTCTATTGATTTCTATCTCTATTATGTCTTCTCTCTCATCTATTACAATACAACAACAAACTATCTAAGGACTGGATCCACGAGCTCTCTCATCTTGTCTGCAACATATCCTATCAAACTCTTAGCGGTTACCTACTTTTTCCTATTACAATAACTATCAGTTATTGCCAGATAAGCGTCAACACTCTATATATGCAACCCCTTACAATCATATACGACTTTACAAACACGGCATATTTAAAAATGTTGTTTCAAAAATATCTCAACAACTCGATTTACTTCTGATTTAAATGTTGAGATGTCATATCTTTGCCTCCACGCTTGTGTCTTTGACTTTGAAGGTGATGCTCCTGCATCAAATCCCTGGGAGGAAAGGGATCAACATGAGAAGATGGAAACCACAAGAATAGAGAACATCAAGAGATTGGAAGTAGAGTGTGCTAATATGTATGCAGAAATCATGGGAGTTTGGACGTAGCTAACTTAATACATGGAACTATAGGAACTGGGGTAGAAGTTACAAGATGTGTAGGACAAGGAGGAGAAGTTTAAGGAAGTAATCTCCACATTACCACAAGTATAAATAATAACAAAAATGGTTGAAAATCAAACACTATACTCATATATCAATCAAATGAGGGTGCATTAGTAGGCTCGCACACAAAAGATACAAAAATTGCAGGAGGAGGCATTCCCGGTAGTAGGGGAGCTAGTAGTTGTGCAGAACATCGTGAAGCAGGAAACACAAGAGAATGAAGAAAAGTTGAAGACTCATATCACTGCAAAAACAGCAAAAGCAATTTTGCAGCCAAAAACATAGGTAAAAGAAAAGGTCGTGTCTACATGTGAAACCTTTCAGAATTTTTTGGTGACATGGAAGCAGGCCTAAAGTGGCTCAAGACGAGCCACATGTGAGTGCTGGGGGCATTTTGGAGAAATTTATTTTGGATAAGTTTTTGGAATCATATAGGAGAGGATCACATGACATTTTGGAAAAGGAGCAGCACGCATGGAAAGTAATTATCCCATTTTCAGGAGTCGTTGCACAAAATATGGAGTTAGTTAGGAAGTTTTGGGATGCTTTTCCACTTTGTAACCATGTTGTAATGGGCTTATCCCTAATAGAATACTATAAATATCTAATGGGATTGTAGGTAGTGGGTGTGTCAAGAATTGGCTAGAGGTTCGTATTGTTGACTAAGTTGTCGATTATGAGTTGAGTTGAAGATCAATAGAGAGATATGGGTGCATTGTAGCATAGGACAGCTTGGGCAGGTTTAGGTTTTTACTGAAGAACATTGTATGAGCGTGGTGCACATGAATGTAATCGAGAATATGAATGAATAAATAAGAAGCCAGCCATTGTGGATGTAGCCCAGTTTGGAGTGAACCACGTTGAATCCTTGTGTTGTGATGTTTTTTGATGTGATTTTTTATTTTTTTTATGGTCCACATATAATGAATGGTTAATATGCATATGTTAGATATGTTAAATTGTTTTTCACATATGATGAATGGTCAAGTAGGATGAATTTATCATAGATCATAGTGTTATTATGATTTCGCGCATAAAAGAATGAATGGTAAGTAAACAGTAAGGATGAAGACCTCATATTCCCTCATGACTGTAGAAACTCGGTTCCTATAGTCCCCATAGGTACCTCAAGTGATACTTCACTTTCTTACGGGTGATGTTGAAAGGGCTGGTATTTTTAGGGTTTTGTTGTTGGTTTAATGATTAACCCTAGGTCTTCCCACTGCGTGCCAACACTTTTGTTGTAGAAATGAATTCCAATAGAAGAAGTGAGGTGTGAGGCCATATTACGGTTGGATAATATGTTAAGGAGATGGATAGACCTTCGAAATCACATGGTGGAATACATGACATGGATGTATGGTATTCTAGAGTCAATGCAAGGATGCATTGGGTAGATGTGGCCAGAATTATTGGCACATTGGTTTTATTTATTGGTAAATTTTGATTGCATTATGAAAATCTTGGTGTGTTGATAATGCATGTACAATGAATGATAGTTTCATTCTAGATAATATGAATAATGTTTGAATCCCATTTATTATGTGAATAATGGTTGGGAATGACTGAATTGTTGGTAAATTACAATTATGAGATCATTTCATGAACTGCTGAAAATATGCACGAGTGCTAACAATCTTGTTTGGCTACAACAAAGTTGGAAAAATTGTAGGTAGAGTAGTCTTGAATATGGCAGGGATATAAGCCCATAAGGAAGATTGACATCTATAGTTGCAAGAGCCAAACATAATGAGCAAAAATCTCATGCCTCAAAAAATTTATTTTCCTATATAATACAAATTTGAGAAATCAATAATTGAAAGTTGTTATGATATGCTAACAATTTGTTTGGATGAAATAAAATAAGAAAAATTGTCTTGGATATGGCAGTGATGTAAGCCCATAAGGAAGACAAATTCAGTTGTTTTAAGAGCCAAATGTCTTGATAAGAAATCTTGTGCTTGAGAAACTTAGTTCCTATATGTAAAATAGAGTTGGAAATTAATATGTAAAAGTGCTATGATGATATCCCGTGATGACTGTATGTGTGAGATATAGATGAGATGATGGTCATTAAAGTTGGAAAGCTTGGAAAGGAGACTACTTCTATGACATTGGAACCCTATGATTGCCACAAGTTACCAATTCCCAGTGGAAAATCTGGTAGTGAGTTGGTGCTTCCCTTGCGCAAGAAAACCTTGGAAAATTATGGATCACCCAAGGGACTATGTAGTAGTGAAGGGGATGCATGAGCTTGGAGGGTGAGGATGGAAAAGGGGAGGGAACTCAAGAATGTACATGGGGTGATGGTTGGAATCATAAGGTTGTGTTAGAAAATAACAGTGAGCTAAACTATTACCATGGTTTCTCATGAAATAGAGCAACATCCATATGAATAAATAATTGAATTGACTATGTTAATTATATTGAAAGATGGGATAATTGTTGTTCAATGCATTTTAAGTTTTTCCTTACTCATTGTTGTTTGTCATTCCTGAATGGTGTTTTTGTATCTATGTTTTTATGTTCCTAGATGTTTGTGTGTTTGTTTCATTGTCGCTATGTATGGTTAAGTTGATTGTGTTGTGTTTTATTGTTATGGGAAGTTGCATGAGATTGTATGTCATGATTGTGTATTTTTTTCCACCAAAGTTGTGTAAGATGTTGTGTAGGAGGAATAATTACAACTATTTGAAAGTTGGATATTTCATTATCATAGTTAGATTTCCTGAAGCCACAACTCAGAGACTTCATGTATGACCTTGTATTGGAACCCTGGAAGGGAAGTTATATAGCCTAAATGACTGTAGTGTAGAGAATGGGTACGCTTCCTTGGGTTGTGCAAGTTGAGGGGAATGATATTTTGTTGGTTGGAAATGTCGTGGGGATCAAAAAAGTATAAAATATATTGTAGTTAGAGTTCCTAGATCCACGACTCAAAGAATTGATTTCTAGCCTTGTATTGGAACCCTAGAAGGGAAGTGGTAAAGCGTAAAGGACTGCAGTGTAGAGAAGGGGAACACTTCCTTAGGTTGTGCAGGTTGAGGGGAACAAGATGTTTTTGGTTGGAATTGTTGTGGGAACCAAAAAATCATGAATAATATTGAAACTAGAGCCATAGAAAGGCGGTGTAGGATGTGAAAAATGAAATACCGTTGGTTGGAATTGTTGCCAAAATGATGAACTGGGAAATTATCTAATGTGGTTTGGGGCCAGGGAGCCTAAGTATCTATGGTTTTTTGGATGGATTTCCTATGTATGTATATTTTTTGGTCCAGTGTGCCTATGCAATTTTTTTAGGTTGGAATGCTTGTGTGATTTTGGGTCGGGGAGCCTATATGATTGATTAATGGCCCGAGAGCTAGAATTGTAAAATGAATGTATACATATAGGGTGTTTTGCACTGAGGACGGTGCAAAAAAAAGGGGGAGGGGAATCTAACATCCCCAATTTTAATCCTTGTGAATCATAATTTAATTGTGTAAATGTGAATTAGGCTAGTGAGCCGTAGTGTTGGGTTGAATAGATTGTGTTAATTTTAATATGGTCGGGGGCCGAATTGTATGTTATGTGCATAAAAATAATTAAATAGGTATAATTGATAGTTGTGATATGAAAGGGATGAATAAAAAAAGGGGCCTATGATTCCACAAGAGAGAGGGGTCCAAGGAGGAATTACTCATGATTATTAATCCAACCCACATTCCTAAATTATTATTATTATTATTGTGTAAACTTTTTATTTGTTGATGAGTGTTCCTAAAGCCAACCACTAAACTCATTAAGAGGGTGGGTGTGAGGAGTCACATCCCATAGTTATTGGAGAGAATTTACATGAGTAAAATCATCTTGGGGAAGAGTGAAAATCAATTCAAGCAAGCAAGCAAAGAGAGGAAATTTGTATGGCCAAGGGGTAGTTTTTTGGACAGCCACATTTTTTGATAGGGGGGAGTTTTTGCTTGTAGATTTTGGATAAAAAGAGAGGAGATGAGTAGTAGGAAGAGCACCAGACATGTTGGTATTGAATGCATCCATTGTTGGGTTTTGTTTTATGTTGAGAAAGAGTTATGTGTGCCTATAAAATAAGGTTGTAGGCCTATGAAGAATTTGTTTTTGTGTTAAGTAAGTGACTTAAGAGCCTTGTGAGGGTTGTTGTGAGCACTCCTAGAGTATTTGGGAGGATTCTTGATCAATAAGATGAATTGGAGACCTAAAGAGAAGTGGGAAGGCTTGAGGGAATGTGTGTAGTGAAGGGGGATCCCATTCCTTGGGTTGTACAGGTTGTGGGGAGCAGAGATGAACCTGGGTTTTGGGGTTGTTGTGTGTGGAGAGTGGATAGCTAGAGGGCCAGATCTCATTGTGGAATCACAACCTTAGCTCAGGGGTGGATTTCTATTGAGAGAAAATGAACAGCAATGATTATGGATGGGAGTTCCATCCCTCGTATGCAGTAAGTTGGTTAGTTATTAACAGATAAGTTCTTTGTTGTGTTTATTATGATATTATGTTGTGTAAATGGTTTATTTGGATGTTATGTTTTTGCTATTTGTCTAATTTGTTGCATTCATTTTTTAATATATGTTGTTAGATTCATTTATAACTATGGTAAAAATAAAAATAATATAACAACAATAAAATGACAAAACAAAAATTCAAAAATCAACATTACATTTCACAAATTGAGAAGAGAAAATTTGTTAAAAAAAATGAACATTATAATAGAACTCTCCCCACATTTGTGTTTTCTTTTAATTACACCCATTAGTATTTAAATGTTTTTTGAAAGAAGTGGGAGTGATCATCTCATTTATCAAAAATCGTGACTAGGATCATCAAATTGAAATCAAGCAAATTTCCCAGATACTTTTAGGGAACTCAATATGACAATTGGAATGGGAACTCAATAATTCAAGGAAGCATATAGAAAATGTGTATTAGCAATTGTCTTTGTTGGAATATTAATAGTATTGAGAGGGGGGGTGAATCAGTACTATGCACTTTTATCTCTTTTTGTTTTACACTGATTTAAAACATATTAGCATTTATCAAGCATTCATATCAGAAAGATACTCATCATAATCAACACTTTACATATATAGAAGTGAAAACCTTGAAATTATTTTATAGAGAAATGTCAATTTGTGGACAAATGATTTTCTATGAGGACACTAATCCTCTTGTGAGCACCAACTCATAAACTTCAGTAACCAACCTACATACAAGCACCAACTTGTAATGAAAGACGACACCAATCCTCTATAGGCACCAACCTACAAACCATGCACCAGTGTGAAAATGGATGAGGACACCAATCCTCTTGAGCACCAACTCAATAAATCATGCACCAACTTGCAAATAGATGAGGACACCAATCCTCTTAAGCACCAACTCAATAATTCATGCACCGACCTCCAAATATATGAGGACACCAGTCCTCTTCAACACGAACTCAATAATTCAGGCACCAACCTGCAAATAGAAGAGGACACCAATCCTCTTGAACACCAACTCAATAATTTATGCACCAACCTACAAATAGAGGAGGACACCAATCCTCTTAACCTCAATAAACGACCCTGCATAATTTTTGGTATTCATTAAAATATTTGGTCTTCATTCCTTCTTCGCACAGTTCATGAGATATGAACTATGTACTTCTCGCTCACAACCAAAAACCACACTCTCTCGCACTTAACTCGATTAGGACATTGTCATTTATAGTGATTACTTCCTTAATAATTCATCCATCTTTTTATCATGTTTGGTCAGGTCGAGTCCATCAAATATCCTTCAGGTCAGGCTACAAATCCCTCCATGGAAACCAGTATTCTAAACTTCCTTTTGTCGCACACAATTTTCACATATAAGCCTTAATACTTCGGAACCGGATCACTTGTTCATTTTATCTCATCCATCGATCTACAATTGCATTCATCGAAACAATCGGGGTGATCCTAGGACCTCAACACTCATCCACCAATTGATCAAGGTTTACATTCAATTTCCACCGTAGATTTGTAATCGTATTCGACTGGATCATCAAGCTTATCGGACCCTTAGAGCCTAATCACTCAGCAACCATTAGATCTAAATCTCCATTCGATCTCCATCATTGATTTGTGATCATGTCATCAGAACTATAGTGATTTTGAAACACTCAACATTACCTCAACTGTCATATTGCATATCAATGGTTATCGTTGGTTTTCGGAGTCTTCCTTGTCGGATTCCACACATCAACTTCACTCCGACCAGGTCCTCTCTGATGGATGGTGTAGATCCACTAGCTGCCCAAATTGACAATTCACAATCATTTCTTACTTGATGACACATAGACCAATCATTATACTCCATGTGGTACTAACATAGAAATCGACCTCATGTTGAGTCCATCACAATTTATGTTCATGTTCATATCTATGAGCTGGAATTATGTTTGGATGTGGCCTAATATTCTTATGACACGTTTTCCAATCACTGTGTTACACATGCATGTCACAACATGTCTCTTATTTTTGTCGATTTATAGCCTATATTTCTCCTTGGAGTTCCTTTATTGGTACTAATTAATCAACTCCACTCTGATCGGAGCCTCTCCAATGAACGGAAGAGATATTACCAACTCAAATTAATGATTTTCATTAGCTTTCGGAGTCCTTCATCGTTGGAGTACCTATGCTATAGTTCACTCTAATGGCATGTAATCTGATGGATCCAATGGTCCTTAGATTTTGAAATCAATGGCTTCGATCTCATTGGTCCTTCAACCAACACGACGGTTATTTCCTATCACTCAAAATGTACATGAGACTTTATGGTGGGACCCATGCTAATCTATGGTTTTCATTGCATTTTTTTTGCATATCGACCAATGGTTTAGATTTCTCCTTGGATCTCTTTAATTAGAGTATATTTGTACCATTCACTATGTCGACTTCTCTCTGATGAGCGATGAAGATATGTCTACTGCCCAAATTGACAGTTTTCATTGTCTTTCAGAATTCCTCATCATCAGACTACCTAATCCACTCTGATATGACATGGCTACTTAGATGGATTCCACATGGATCTGACATGGAACTAACATGATGTTGACATGGCATTGACGTCATGTTGATATCATCACTTACTTCAGTCATTCTTTGTGGACTTCACTAACTTGGAACTATGGCACATGGCCTCGTCATTTCTACTTACATGTCTCTGACATGACAGCTGACATGGCATCTAAGCTAGTTCATCATCACTCGAAGTTTATTTTGTTGGATTCTCTTCACACTCAGTCACTCAGATGGCCTTGTCAGCGATGAATGGTCCAAATTCGCTCTAGATTTCTTCTGATTTTCAGTTAGATTTCATCCACAGAGTACTCACATCCGAGTAGATGGTTGATAGAAGATCCAATACAGGGGTTTCGAAACACATGGTTTCTCTTGTTTTCGGGGCCCAATGGATGATTGATGAGATTTATCGATCCAGTGAATATTTGCCCAGATTTAATATGTGTTGTCGATTTTTCCTTCAATAGAAATTTTACTACGATGTTTTATCAAACATTGTGTTGTTCTATCAAACATTGTGTTGTTATATATTGGCGATGGTCTGCAAACATTGTGTTTTTCTATCGACCATCGATTTGGGAATTATTCCTCTACTTCACTTCTGCAATCAGCACCATCCTTGACATTCTTAACATCAATGACAATATACTCAATATTCTCCCCCTTTTTCATTGATGGAAACTCTATTGTTGAGTTTCTCCCCATGTCAATGTGATGCGTGATGTTAAGTGATTTTTATTCCTTTCTTTCTTTATGCTCCCCCCGTCTCGTTTCTCTCCCCCTTTGACATTAATGGAAAATGGTTTTTGTATTGTGTAATTTTTGTATTGTAGCCAGCATGCCTCAACCACAAGCTCAACCAATCCACTCTTTGTCATTCAAAATGTCAAGTTAAGATATCCAATTAGATCACAAATTAAAACATCAAAAGATTGTAGAAGCCTTCTCTCCATCTCATATGATATATCATTGACAGACTTAAGTTGCATGAAAATACCCTTCTCTAAAGTGTTGGACATTTTTTAAGTAATATCATCTTGTCTTCATGTAGCTCCCCCTGGTCTTTTGGTTCTGCTAAGCTCCCAAAAGCTTTCAACTGAAGCTTTCACTGGGAAATGGGAATGACTCTCATCTTCTATCTGAGATAATCAAATGTATATCTAGGTAGGGGTTTGGTAAACATATATGCAATTTTTTTCTTGGTAGGAACATACTCTAACTTGATAGTCTTATCATTCACCCGTTCCCTCATAAAATGATATTTGATTGGGATATGTTTTGTATTTGAATGCATTATTGGGTTCTTGGAAATACTTATGGCACTAGTATTGTCACATAGTATAGAAATTAGTTGCTTACATTCTACCTTAATGTATTGCAGTGTTTGCTTTATCCAAAGGATTTGTGTGCAACAATATGTTGTTGCAATGTACTCTGCTTCTACCGTGGATAAGGAGATTGAAGTATTTATCTTTCTTAACTAGGATATTAAATAGTTTCCCAAAAAGAATACTCCACCAATTATGCTTTTCTTTTCATCAATATTGTCTTCCCAATCTGCATCAGTGTATGTTGTTAGAGTAAAATTGTTTCCTTTTGGATACCACAGTCCAAAATCAATCGTTCCCTTCAAGTATCTGAAAATTCTCTTCACTATCATCACATGTGATTCTTTTGGTGTAGATAGAAATCTTGCAACCAATCCAACATATTGCATAACATCATTCCTTGATACGGTTACATATAAAATGCTACCAATCATTGATCTATACATGGTGTGATCTTCCTTTGGTGATAGATCATCCTTACTCAGCTTACATCTTGTTATCATTGGAGTACTGACAGGATTGTAATATTCCATGTTGAACTTATTTAACATCTCCTTAATGTGTTTTTTTTCTGAGAAATGTATATGTCTTTATTTTACTGAGAGATTTGCATACCTAGAAAGAAGGACAACTCACCCAGCATGGACATCTCAAATTATTTTTGCATATTCTTTGATAACATTTGACTCAGATCATCAGATTTGCTTCCAAAGATGATATCATCTACATAGACCACAATGATAATTATGTTTCCATTTTATTTTTTAGTGTAAGTATTACTTTATGCAGTTCCTCTCTTGAAACCTTATCATTGTAGGTACTTATCAAGCCTTGAATACCAAGATCTATGTGCTTTTTTTAGACCATAGAGTGCTTTATTCAATTTGCACACATAATCTTGGTTGTCTGTCAATTGAAATCCTATAGGCCATTTAATGAATACTTCTTCTTCCAAATTTCCATTTAGAAATGCAGATTTAACATCCATTTGATCAACTTTGATACTCTTGTAGTTTTTAAATGCTAGAAATATTCTAATGGCTTCTTGTCTGGATACTCGAGAAAAAGTTTCATCAAAGTCTACCCCTTCAACTTGAGCATATCCTTTACATACAAGCCTTGCCTTATTTCTCACTACTTGTCCATCCTCATTCAGTTTGTTCCTAAAAACCCATTTGGTTCCAATTACATTCTTGTCTTTTGGTCTTGGAACTAACTCCCATGTTTTGTTTTTATCATTTGATCTAATTCTTCATTCATAGAATTAACCCAGTTTTTATCTTTCTGAACTTCCTTGAATTTCTTGGGTTCTATTTTAGACAATAAAGACAAATTTCATGTTCTAGTGATTTTATCAATTGTCTTCTTGTTTGGACACCTTTGTTGTTCTCTCCAAGAATCAATTCTTTAGGGTCGTTCTTTTGAACATACCTCAAGGGAGCCTTTGTGTATTGTCTAGGAGCTTCCTCTTATTCTTCTTTTGCATTCTCTTCCTCATTGTCTTTCTCTTCTTCTTCTTCTTCTTCTACATTATCTTCCTCATTATATTTCTCTTCTTCATTATAGCTTGTTGTCGTTGGCTGGTCATTTGTTTGCATCTTAATCCTTCCAAGATTTTCATCATCCACTCTTACATTTACACTTTGAACAATATTTTATAATATCATATTTAAACATCTGTAAGATTTTCTTTGAGAGGAATACCCAAGGAAAATACCTTCATCTCATATGGAGTCAAACTTTCCAAGATTGTCAACATCTCTTTTTATGTAGCATTTGCTTCCAAAACGTTTAAGGTGTTTGACATTTGTTGACCTGCCCTTCCACAATTCATATGGATTTTTGTCACTGTTAGTTCTGAGTTGTGCTCTATTCAAGATATAGATAGTTGTGTGGATTGCATCCCTCCAAAATATATCTGACATTTTAGCTTGATTTAGAAATATAGTTCTAGCCATGTCTTGTATAGTTCTATTTTTCCTTTCAGCCACTCCATTTTGTTGAGGATTTATTGCAGCTGAGAAGTGTCTTCTTATTCCATGATATTCACGGAATTTATTGAACTCATCTAAGGTGAATTCTCCTCCATTATCTGATCTTAGACAGTTGATATTCAAATTTGTTTCATTTTCAATCAAAGCTTTGAAATATTTAAAATTCCCAAAAGGTTTTGATCTATGCTTGAGAAAGCTTACCCAAGTCATTCTTGTGTAATCATCAATGAGAAGCATGAAGTAATGATTTCCTTGCATACTTTGTGATTTGATTGGCCCACAAAGATCAGTGTGGATGAATTCCAATGGTCTTGATGTTGAGTATTCCTTGGTTCTGAATCTCACTTTGGTTCGTTTCCCATGTTGACAATGTTTACAGATTGGGTATGTGGGACTAATGATTTTTGGCATGCCTTTTACTACCTGGTTGTTAATGATCTTAATTAAGTTGTCAAAACTTAAATGTCTCATTCTCTTATTCCATAACCAACTTTCATCTATATGTCCTACACAACATACTTCTCTTCCAATTTTATTTAGAATGTATATATTGTTTGGAGTTTTGATTGTTGTTACTACTAATCCGACATTGTCTTATTTTATTATTATGCATTATTGAGAGTTAAATAGGAGTGTGTTTCCCTGGTGACATAGTTTACTAATGCTTAGAAGTTCATGCTTTAAGTCTTCAACTAGTAGAACATTTTATGTTGTGGCCTTCTGACTTACAAGGCTAACTTTACATTTCTCAATTATCTTGGCAGATTTATTATCTCCAAATGAAACACTTCCTCCCTTCTCTCTCTTTATATTAATACACTTGTTCTTATCACCAGTCATATGCTTTGAGCATCCATTATCTATGTATCAGTAGCTCTCTTTGTCTTGAGCATGCATTGCTAAATCAGATTCTTCCTGAGAACTCTTCTCTTGTTTCTTCCTCCAGACTTTGGTTGTATTGTTGTCAGTAGTATGTTTCTCAATAGAGACATATGTCTAACTCTTGAAATCTTGAGATTTATGGACAAAATTATGGCATTTATAACATTCAATATCGTAGTCAAAAAGTGGAACAAATGAGTTATTGTTTTTGTTTATGTTGTCAAAAGGATTTTAGATTTTGTCATTCACATAATTATTTCTTGAAGCTTTGAACATGCCTCCATTTTTTCTTTGGTCATTTCTTGGACATGCTCTGCAGTCTATTTCCTTATGTCCAAAATTGTTGCATGAAATAATTACCTAGAAAGAGATATCCATACATGTTCATAGTCGATCTTCTTGGTGTCATCACCTTTCCGAATTCATCCTTCCTTTGAAGAACAAATGGCTTCATCTGGTCTGGGTTTTCTTTATTGGTGTTCTCATTACTTTCAATGGGATTGATCGGGGCTATAGCATAACTCATGGGTTCTTCCTTGGTTTTCTGTAACGTGATGTTGGGATTGTAGGCGATTCCAGTTCTATTGAATGGTGATCTTTTCTTACTGAGCATATTGTCTAGCATCATGGAACTTTACTCAATTTTCTTACTATTGTTTAGCTCAACTATAAGTACATTGATTTCCTTCATTAAGGAAACATTTTCTTTTTCAAGTTTCTTAGAATATTCTTCTTTGTTTTTTTGTTGACTCATTATTTCCTCTTCAATTTTCTTTTGTTCTTCTAGTTGAGAAGCCAGATTAAAATTATGTGACAATTCTTCCTTCAATTATCTATTCTTTCTTCTGAGCCTTTTTATTTCATCTAGGGAATAGAGTAATTATCCTTCAAGATCAACATCCACATATTCATTTTCTCCAATATCTGGGATGGACTTATTGTCCTCATCTTCATTGGACTATGCTTCTTGAGCCATGAATAGAACATCTTCTTCAATCTATTTATCACATTCATAAGATGAGTAGTCATCCTCTTTGGAATAGAGATTCTTCTTTTGCTTTTGGAAGTATTTGTTCCTTTGAGTTTTACCCTTTCTTCTTTCATAAGAGTTAAAATTATCCTTGTCTTTGTTGTCCCTATTTTTATTATGAGGGAATTTGGAAGCAAAGTGTCCTACTTCACCACAATTAAAACATTTAAAAGGAATCTTACCTTTATATTTTTTGGTTCCTCTATGGAGCCTTCTCACAAATTTGGATTATTTTGCATCAGAATCATCATTTGAGCTGACACTTGATCTTTATTTTCTTTTTTTGGTCTTCTTTGAGGCATTGAATGTTGCTTCTCTTTTAGGTACTTCTTCTTTTCCTATTCACGTCTCATAGGATTTAATAATTCCATGCAATTCATCCATTGTTAGTTTTTCCAATTCTTTTTTCTCTTCAAGAGTTTATATCTTAAGATTGAATCTCATAAGAAGTGACCTGAGTACTTTTTGCACGATGAATTGTTCATCAATGGCTTCCCCCAAACCTATGATGATGTTTACAACTTCATCTACACGTAAAAGGTATGTTGCAATGTTTTCTTCTTCATTCATATTCAATATTTAAAATGGACTCCTATCAGTCTGTATCTTTTATTGCTTGACTTTATCATCTCCTTCATGGGTTTTCTGCAGTTTATCCCACATGTCCTTTGTTGATTTATAGTGCATACCTTTGGTGAATTATAAATTTGATAACCCTTTCAGAATTGCATTCATGGCATTTGCATTGTTTTCACTAAGCTTCTTAGCACCTATATCAAAAACCATATTTGTTGGGTTTCATCACCATTCTTAACTGATTCCCATGAATCATAACCCAGTGACTACAAATACACTCTCATTCTGATTTTCTAGAAGGCATAATCTATTCCATCAAAGTATGGAGATTTGCTTAAAGATAATCTCTCGTATTTATCCATGTGACCTATTGAGATCTGCCTTCCATTGGTTATATTTTTGTTGAAGGAACCTGATCTGACCCCAATTGTTTGAATATTAATAGTGCTGAGAGGGGGTGTGAATCAGTACTATGCACTTTTACCTCTTTTTGTTTTCCACTAATTTAAAACACATTATCATTTATCAAGCATTCATATTAGAAAGATGCTCATCAAAATCAACACATTACATATATAGAAGTGAAAACCTTGAAAGTATTTTATAGATAAATGTCAATTTGTGGAAAAATGATTTTCTATGAGGACACCAATCCTCTTGTGAGCACCAACTCATAAACTTCAGGAACCAACCTACAATGAGATAGGAAACTAATCCGATGTAGGTACCAACCTACAAACTAGGAACCAACCTGAAAATGTATGAGGACACCAATCCTCTTGAGCACCAACTCAATAATTCAAGAACCAGCCTACAAATATATGAGGACACCAATCCTCTTGAGCACCAACTCAATAATTCAAGAACCAACCTGCAAATAGATGAGGACACCAATCCTCTTGAGCACCAACTCAATAATTCAGGCACCAACCTTCAAATAGATGAGAACACCAATCCTATTGAATGCCAACTCAATAATTCAGGCACCAACCTTCAAATAGATGAGGACACTAATCCTCTTAACCTCAATAAACGACCCTGCATAAGTTTTGGTCTTCATTCAAATTTTGGGTCTTCATTCCTTCTCCTCGTAGTTCATGAGATATGAATGTCTATGTACTTCTCACTCACAACCACAGACCACACTCTCTCACACTTAAATTGATTAGGGAATTGGCATTTATAGTGATTACTTCCTTAATAATCCATCCATATTCGTATCGTGTTTGGTCGGATCGAGTCCATCAAATCTCCTTCAAGTCGGGCTACAAATCCCTCCATGGAAACCCGTATTCTAAACTTCCTTCTATCACGCAAAATATTCCCAGTAAATCCTTAATGCTTCGGATCCATTCAATCACTTGTTCGTTTAATCTCATCCATCGATCTGCAACTGCATTCATTGGTACAATCAAGGTGCCCCTGGGACCTCAACACTCATCCATCATTCGATCAGGGTTTCCATTCAATTGCCACCCTTGATTTGTAATCGTATTTGTCGGGATCATCAAGCCTACCAGGCCCTTGGAGCCTTATCACTCAGCAACCTTTAGATATAAATCTCCATTTGATCTCCATTGTTTATTTGTGATTGTGTCATCAGAACTACAATGAGTCTGAAACACTCAAAATTACCTCAGCTGTAGGATTTCATATCAACGGTTGTCGTTGGTTCTCAAAGTCTTCCTTGTCATAGTTTTCTCATCAAATTCACTCCAACCATGTCCTCTTCAATGGACGGTGGAGATCCACTAGCTACCCAGATCAATAGTTCCCAAGCATATTGTGCTTGATGACACATAGACCAATCATTATAATCCACATAGTACTGACATAGCAATTGACCTCATGTTGACGCCAACAAAACTTATGTTCATGTTTAGAGCTCTGATATAGAATTATGTTTGTACATGGCCTAATTTTCTCATGACACGTGGTCCAATCATTGTGTTACATTTTCCTAGCACAACGTATCTCTTATTTTTGTCAATCTACAGCCTAGATTTCTCCTCGGAGTTCATTTTTCGGTACTCATTAATAAACTCCACTCTGAATAGAGCCTCTTCGTTGAACAGTGGAGATATGCCCAACTCAAATCAATGGTTTTCATTATCTTTCGAAGTCCTTCATCGTCGAAGTACCTCTACTATAGTTGACTCTGATAACATGCACTCTGACGAATCCAACAGTCCTTGGAGTCTGAAATCGATGGCTCCTATCTCATCAGTCCTTCAACCTGCAGGATGGTTATTTCTTGTCACTCAAATTGTACATGAGAATGTTAGGTGGGACCCACACTAATCTACGGTTTTCATTGCATTTTTCTTTCATACCGACCAACGGTTCATATTTCTCCTCAAAGATCTTTTATCAAAGTATTTATGTACCATTCACTCCACAAAATTATCTTTGATGAATGGTGAAGATCTGTCTACTACCCAGATCGACAATTATTTTTGTCTTTCAGAATTCCTCATCATCAGAGTACCTAATCCGCTCTGATATGACACGGCTTCTTAGATAGCTTCCACATGGAACTAATGTGATGTTGATGTGGCATTGATGTCATCACTTACTTCATCCCTTCTTTGTACACTTCCCTGACTTGGAAGTTTGGCACATGGCCTCTTCATTTATGCTTACATGGCCCTGACATGACAACTAATGTGGCATCCGAGCTGGCTCATCATCACTTGGATTTTCCTCTGTCGGAGTCACTTCACACTCAGTCACTTTGATGGCCTTTCCATTGATGAAAATTCTAGATTCACTCCATACATTTCTATGCATTATCATCATGTAATTGCATACTATCATCATTTCAATTTGGTATCCCTGTACCGATAAATTAACATCAAAGTTTTCCAGTTAGAAATAGATCTCATAATATCCCATAATTCAATTTCGACACCCATT
>ML781636.1:297121-313106 GCA_009831015.1 Picea engelmannii | reverse complement strand
TAGGTCATACGCCCCAAGAGCAGTGACATATACCTTCAACCTGGTAGTACACACTCCCAGGTCTACTATACAATTATCAACACTAGGTCCTACCGCTTGTTTTTCCCCCGAAGCCATCTCGACTTGTTTAAAGTCATCGTGCTTGTAGGCCGCCAACCCACTCTTTTATAATGCAGATGGTGAAATGAAACTATCTGTCGCACCAGAATCAAACAAAATCTTAACATTGATATGATTTAGCGTACCTGATGACTCCACCACAGTGGATTGATGTTCGGCCTGGTGGTTATTAAACGCTGCGTAAATCTAGTGGCTGCTACTTGATCTTCCCATCGATGCCTTTCCTTCTCTACGCACAAACCCTGATTGTAACTCCGGGTAGTCACGCTGGTAATGGGGTCCTCCGCACCCCCAACAGGTAACATGAGATTGAACCTATGTACTGTTATGTGACTGTCTCTGAAATGAGTTCCTTCCCCTGGAACCCCTGCCCCTACTCGTTGTTCCCTGAGATGGTCGTGGACCTGTCTGCGCCGTTGGCGATGAACGAGATGTTGCACTCGCTGCCATTGAAATCCCTGCGGCTACTGTCCTTGGAGCGACTCTATTACCATATGGCGGTGGCCTTGAGACCCCTCCCCTAGGAAATTTCCTCGGGGCCTTCCCTACAAATTCAGGATGATGCGGAAATGTCGGTCTTGTACCCCCTGTTAAGTTCATGTGTTCTTCCGCATAACGCGCATTTTCCACCACTTTCGCTACTGAAGATGGTTTCCACATCCGCACCATAGCTCTTATCTTAGGGTTCAATCCATAGACGAAGTGCTCTGCCTGTCATTGGTCATCATCCATATACGAAACATATTTGACCAGTTCCATAAATCTGACCTCATATTCTTCTACAGTTCAGTTTCCCTGTACTAAGGCATGAAATGCCCCTACCTATTGTTCCTCGTAGTATGCTGGTAGATATTTCCTTCGGAACCTCTCCTCGAAAAGTTCCCAAGATACTGTGTCTGGGGTAAGGTGCAGTTGTCTTTTCAGGTTGCCCCACCAGTTCAAGGCGTTGACTCTTAACTGAAAAATTGTGATCTTTGCCTTTGAGTTGGACGCATAGTCCCTTAAGGCAAAACATCTTGTCATGCCTTCCAACCATGCTTCTGCGCGTTCACTGGCGCGACCCCCGGAAAAATCTGGAAGTTTGATCTTCTGCAATTCTCGCGTGATGTCTTCGGGTGGAGGTCCTCCCCCTAAATCCCTTGACGCTTATGGATTACCCATTCCAGACAGTGGGGGTTCCACTTCAGTCCCTGCCAGTTGTTGCCCCTTTAAAGTCTCATTAATGGCTTCCAACGAGCACAGTATGAGAGCTAGTTCGGGTGATGGTGGTGGTGGCGCTGGCGGTGTTGGCGGTGCTTGCGACGACGCTCCCCTGCCTCGACTCCCTCAAGTCCTGACCATCCTGTATGCTTTAACCTGCATCAACCAAAGTTGTCAGGGTGAGTTCAAGGACATTTCAAATTGGTGCTACTCAAACTAGAAACAGGGTTAGGCGTAAGTTTTCTTTACTTGTCTGTAAACAGACATTACTCCTTTAGGGGATTGGCTAGGTTAGGGTTAGGATTAATCGTCTAAGCTTGATTTCTTCGCCCCTATGAAAAGAACTATTGGTTCCCTTGCTCTGCAGCTACGCTAGCCTTGCACCATACTCGCCAATTCCTATGCTTACTCACCTAGTGCATATGTCGCCTCTTCCCCGCCTGTCCTAGTCTAAGTCCTTTTAACTTTTCGCTTACAACTAAATATCCTCCGGTGCCTAACTCGTGAGCTTTTCCCTGGCGCGTAGTGTTGGCATTGTCGAATGTTGCACTGAGATTTAGCGTTGACTTTGACTGGTGGAATGGAGTGGAGGGACTTGGCACTTGGCTCGATGAGTTGTGTGTACGGTCTCGTGAGCTTGGCACTTGGATAATCGGAGATTATTCTTTAGGCTAGTACTTTGCTACTATTGATAATTAAACTATTCATATGTGAATTTATTTGTAAAAGTGATATGTGTGGTGCGTTGGTGTTATTTCTCTTCTTAAGGCGCTACGCTCGGTGGGTGGTCTTGGGTTCAAAACCCTTGGACCTCTAAAATTTATACTTAACCCTATATTACTCAATATTAACTAATATTTTATCATTTAACTTAGGGCTTAAACTCAATTAAAGTTTAAAGCTAATTACCCCCCTTTTTTTTTAAATTAAACTTTAAGAATTTAAAAAAAAAAAACTTTGCCCCTCTTTTTTTTTTTTTAAATAAATTCAAACTTTACTCTTTTGTTTGAATCTAAACTAATTAAAATAATAAGTAAAAAAAATAATAATAATAATAATAAAATAAAAAACTAATAATAAATAAATAAATAAACTATTACATTAAAGAATAATTTAATATCTCATTGAATCTTCGCATGCATATTAATTTAATAAATTAATTTTATTATAGGGGCATGCATATGGGCATATGGGTTTCATTATACATTAAAGGGGCATCGTGGGTCCTCGCATGAGGCCCATGTGCCCGCTCCCCAGGTGCTCATCCATTTCGAGACTCCTCTCAGTGGCCTCGTGTGTGCTGGTGTTGGTCTGGTCATGGCTTTGTGCCTGGTGGTGGCGCTGGCTGGTATTGTGTGATTTACATGTTATTTTTCCAATTATTGCCTGGAAATTTTTTATTTTTCCTTCGCAGCAAACTACTCTGTATGAGCCTGGTGTATTTATTTTTGAGTTCTGTAATTTGGCTGCGCCTGGCGTGTGTGGTTTGGTATTCAATCGATTGGATTTAAGAAAAATTCGCACTGGTGAGAGATCATGGAAAAGCTCAGTCAACTCAGACTATTCTCCGGGTGTTTGTATGGCAGGTAACGACAATATTTTGCCACTCTACATCATGCGAATTATATAGGAAATGTATCCAGTACTGTAATTTTTGTAATTTTGTGCATTGATTGGGGTTTTTGTACTGGCAATTTTGGTTGCAGCTACAGTTACCTGAAGATCTTTTCTTCTGACGCCAAAGAAAACGCTAAAAAAATTGGCGAAGAGAAAGACATGCAAAGAAAGTGATAGCTGAACACGATACAGCTTGTTTTACGAGAGAAGTTCTTGCAACTATGGCGAGTGGTAAAGGTAGCATATGGGAGCTGGATCAGAGACTGGATGAGAATATTGACGCCGAGGCTGGAATATTATGTGGCATGGAAGCTCGCAAGGTTTGTAATTTGAATGCCCTTTATCTTCTGTTCAAATTAAAATGACAAGAACAGCTCTTATTTTCTGTTAATATTGTTGAAAAGTCATAAAGAAGCAGTATGCGAGGGCAGCATCCTTATGGGGCACGCGTTTTCCTACAAATATTGAGAGATATCGAGAGACAGTTCGACGATAGCGTTATATTCTGATCACGGGTTTAGTAGGTGCGAGGTGCCAACTTCTATCTGTGAGAATCGATCCTTGTCACAACAGATTGTTAGTTTGCTTATATTTGAATTTTCAAGGACCATGTGTTTCAGAGTGTTGTGAACAGGAAGGGCTATTTGATTTGTATTCTACGCATCGAGGTACGCCTCCATATAAATACATGTGTGAGAGGTTCAGAATTGGTGCGCAAATTAATGCTCGAGGGCTTGTCAGGCTTCTTGCAAACCAAATTATTTGCTTGGAGTTTGGATTTGCTCTCCTACATTTCAAGGCTCAAACTAATGATGATATATCTTCTCGGTTCACCTGTATGTAGTATTTTCTTTAATGTTTGTACTGCAATAAGAGGGAAAAAATGTTTTGTAACGGAAATAGTTTGAACTGCCGCGTCCTTATGCGTAGATGCATTTGTTATTATTATAAAAACGTAGAAAAAGATGAATATTAATGAATCTTCCAGCTTACGATTGAAGTTAGTAAGATGAAACCCTAATGAACAATTTTTATTAATTATTTTACTAAAAACCTAGGTTTGAGTGAAATCTCAATCCTCCCTGTTTTTGCTAAGGCGCCCATGATAGTGCGGATTTTCTCAGCTAGTAATTGCAACTTGGATACAATTTATCAAATATATAGAAGTTTTGACATTTTCCCATGCTTCGGAGTGTTGTTATAGCTTTGGAGTGCTATTATAAAAGCTGAAGCTCTCGCAGGAATGTGAACGAGAGAGATTAGGTATGGCTATTAATATAACACATATTATGTGTTATATTATATAATACATACCAGTTGTTTTCTTAGAAATATCTAGTGATGCTTTTTTTAAACCAAAACTGATTTTTATTTTTTATTTTTTTTGGTATATTAGAGTAAAAATAGATCATGCCTGAAGCAAACAGCAAAAGACATATTATGTGATATATTATATAATACATACCAGTTGTTTTCTTAGAAATATTTGGTGATGCTTTTTTTTTAAACCAAAACTGAATTTTTTTTGTATATTAGAGTAAAAATAGATCACGCCTGAAGCAAACGGAAAAAGACAATCTTCAGGTTTATAAACATTGATAAGAAACCATAAACCAATTCTTAAAGTTTCCTAGATTTAAACTTACTACTTACGTTAGGTTACCCAAGAAAATCTATTGAGATTCCTAATTCTGCTTCTTTTTCTCTATGTTTTCTATTTGATTTCCTTCTTCCCACAATCTTCACCCAAGAAAATCCCTCGAGGCTATGAATCCTGCTTCTTTTTCTCTATATTTTCTATTTGATTTCCTTTCCTTGTCAAAAGGGGAGAAGGGTGTGGATTCTTTAATATTTATGTTGCGAAGGAGGGAGATTTAGAGGACTCTTCTCCTGCCCTTTCTTCACCGATCTCCTACCCCACCAGAGATGAAAATTCTCCATGGGGAGCTGTCGTTGGGAATTCTCCATAGATTCTGGGTTGTGCATTCCCTGTAACAACCCTAGTAGTATTCATATTTCACTTGTTTTACTTGGGTAAATTTGTTTTTACATTTTCAATTCGTATTGTTTATATATAATCAAAATAATAGTGCTTTTGGTTTGCAGGTTAGGCGGAGCTGGAGTTGGAGCTGGGAATTTGGCCCTTAAGGCTCCAGATTGTGAACGAGGCGCTCTGATACCATGTGTAGTGACTTGTAAATAAAATTTGATATAAATCATTTCAATTGCACAAATAAATTAATCACCAGAACATATAAATTATTGAGCTAAACATAATAGCTTACGAACAGCCTCATAATCACATCATATTCCTTAAATTTCATAAAACAAATACATAAATTAACATACCTTGGTCTGATGCTAACCCTCTACTTGTCTTGTTGTTCGTTGTTGAAATGTGTCAACACTGCCCAAACCTTGTTCCACCCTGCCAACTAGGACAACTTCCTAGCTCCAGGATATCACATGGATATCCTGGCCCCCGTGCCCAAAACCTCCAGCAAACCGGTGCCCCCTGTACTGATCCAAACCGACTACAGAACTCAAACTCTCCTCTCTCTGTGCAAATCCAAGAGAACCCTCCAAAATCCAATTCCCCGTAGAATGATCCCCTTCCTTCGTAACCTCCCCCGCTCATATCCCTCCTTCATCGCCCTTTCACCCCATTTACTTCCTTACCTACACATAGTTAATGCCCCTTATCCTTTTATTTATTATTTTATCCTTTCGTAATTAATATCTTATCCCTTTATAATTAATATATTATCCCTTTATGTTCAATGTCTTATCCCTTTCCCTGTACGTAAGTCTTTAACAAATTAAACTTATAATTTATTAACCCTATTAATTTAATACTCATGTCAATGAATGTAACATGTAATTAATTAATCAATTAATTAATCAAATTGTAACCATCAATTAATTAATAAATATTTAATTAGTATCATTATACCAATCTTTGTTTAATTAATAATATGTTAGAAAAATTAATTACCTAATAAATTTTACTTAATAATTCCCTAAACATATATTCTACTAGGGTTGTTACATAAGACCTGGGACATTATATAGTGGGACTTGTTTGTGATTGTTGTTAAAATAAATGATTGAAAAATATGACTAACACGTCACTTATTGTTTCACTATTGTGGTGGTCTTAACCAATTAAGTGCCAACTATATTTTTCTCAACAATATGGAGAGGGATTAAGCAAGGTTGTTCCATTTATCTCTTTACATAATGACTCAGGTTTTGTTTTGCATATTATTCTATCTTGAGGAGGAATGCATTTTAGGAAGGGTGGAAATATTTACATGACTAATGGGTGCAATCCTTTATCTCAATATAACCAACAAACACACAAATTTAAAAGGACAACTAGGGTAATTTTGTGCTTACTTTTGTTATGGAAAGGTTAGTAAATATATTTTGAGATTATATTTTCTCTCATCATAATTAATAAAACACACATATTTCAATATAATAATGGGGATAAATTTTCTGCACCAATGGATAAAGGAGAATCTCGATTGAGAAATATTTTATATTTTTCAAAATTTAAAGGTGCAAAGAGCCTTTTTCTAAAATGAATAGGATTAGGGTTTTGAAAATTAAAGATATGGATTGAGAGATTGGGATCCTTGGAGTTGTTTTAAAGTTATTGTGTGGTATCTCTACATCCATTGTGACTTAGGCTTGTCATATACTATCATTTTTGTCATAAAGAGAGGTAATTTGGCCTCACCCAAAAATCCCTTGGCATTTTCGGTACTAATACTGGTCTAGAGAGTAGAGATGGTGTCAAAGGCTCCCTGAAAAACATGTCTCGAAGATGTTCCATGAGGTAATAACCCTTATCTTATTAATGAATTATCTAAATCCAAATATGATTTTTATGTAATATTTTTAGGGCGCGCTCTATCCTATGTTACTTTGTAGGGTGAATGCCTCTTGACTCAAGGATTCAAAACTGGCCCTGAGAGATGTGGAAAGCATAGGGCTAGGAATACACCTATATCCATAGTCTAACCAAGGTTTCTTCATGTTTCAATTTAATGACATATCCCATGTGCATTAGACCATGTTTCATGGCCCTTGGATTTATAAAAATACCTTGGTAGTTTTTTCCCACTAGAACTATGGTTTCTTTCCTAAAAAAGTTTCCCAACTAGATTTCTCTTTTTGGGTGGATTTCCCCAGTATCCTAATGCAATTATAGTAATCCCTAGAGTGGATTGCATCCCCTTCATGGGAATTTATTTTCTATGAGATTTAGAAATTTTTCACTCTTGACCTCAATGTAGAGATTGTGTTAAGGTTAACCTATCCAAACACCTCGAAGAATTTTTTCTTATTAAGATTGATAACAAGGTTCACCAACAATCGGTATACTACATCAATTTCCCAACACCTAATTTTTATTTCAAATATATAATCATCTCATTTGTGAATCCCAAGGTTTTATCCCTAAGGCCATAGTCATGGTTGGACCTAGTTGACTACTAGATATGGTAGCCAATGAAACATCAATTGGTGACATGATTCATGGAGGTGGTGGAATAAGAGCGCAATCCCCTCCACCATTTCTCCACTCACAAGAAATTAAAGTAGCTTCAAATGTTTAGGGCCCCTTCAAATGGTCATCGCAAGTGACTCTTGGTGATTTTTGGCTTAACTCATCTCCTGGAACTAAATATTTCCATAATCTATAGAACCTTGAATATATTGAGGTGGTGATATTTGGGAGATTGTGGAAGGGATTGTTGTTTCTCCCACTGTTGCTACTTTTTTGGTTGATCATAAGAGGAATTTTTCCAAAGCAAAGAAAATTCCTATGGACTCGATAAAGAACCATTTGACCCCTCACATCATAGGAAAGTCAACTAATGAGATGTATGCAGCATTGATCATTCTATATCAAAGTGGGAATGCATCCCAAAAATTTATTGTGAAGAATCAACTCACTCATACACATACATGACACAACACAATATCTAGTTACTTGATGAATATCCATTGGTGACACAAACACAATATCTAGTTACCCAAATCAAAGATAATATCACAACCATCATGATGAAGGTCGAGAATGAGGATTCGGTACCTATCACAATGAATGGAATATTAGAACCCTAGGATTCCTTTGTGCAAAGTTCTTGTGGTCATGAGTGCATGCCTACCTTTGAGTAGCTATAAGAAACTTTATTTTAATAGGAGACAAAGCACGGAAATCATAGTAAGAAATAATGATATCCTAAAGCAAGCCCTCATTGATAAGGTGAGGAAAGGAGGAAAAAAGGGAGGACCCTAGAATAGTCACAAGGAATGTAACACACCCAACCCCCTAAGTACCTTTTTAAGGGATGGGGTATTAAATTTTCACTTTTCCTCAATCATCTCAAAGCCTCCTCTAGAGGCTAATTATTAAGAACCAAATATCAAAATATCATAAAAAAAAACCTCAGAATAAGTACTCAATGCCTTGAAAAAGAGATAATTTCAGATAATAAGCCTCTTCAATAGGGAAACCTCCTTATACACCACATAAATTTCCAAATACAAGATGATTCCAAACGAAAAAGGTCTCTTTGGTATATATAGGAGACTAGGAGGTACAATTACAACTAATGAACCCAAGCCGACATAAATAAAATAACATTACTAATGTAATATGCCCCAATTAAGGGGTAATGTGCCATTATTTAGGGATTAACATGCCCCTCCCCTTCAGACAAGTGTTGTCCGCAATGCTTGAGTAATGCGGGATGCTTCTGTATAAAAGAATCATATTCCCAAGTGGAATCTTCAGCAGGTAGTTTCCTCCACTTAATGAGATACTCTGAAATGGATCTATTCCTCAGCTGGCGAATTCTTGTGTCAGTGATAGCTTTAGGCTCCAATATGATTTGTCCTTCCTCGTCAATTTCTGGCAATATAGTTTGAACTAGGATCTTGTCACCTATAACCCTCTTTAAGCATGAAACATGGAAAATTGGGTGTACTCACAAAGATGCGGGCAACTCCAATTTTTATGCCATAGTACCAATCTTTTGCAACACCTTATAAGGGACATATTACTTTGGTGATAATTTATTATCCTTCTTAGCTTGCTTGAGGGACATCTTTTTATATGGTTGTAGTCTTAAAAATACCCAATCCCTTACTTCAAAACTTCTTTCACTATGATGTTGATCTGCTTTTTGTTTCATGCGATTCTGTGCCATGGTCAGGTTTTCCTTTAAGAGTTGGAGAACTTGTTGTTGATGCTCGATGTGATGTTCCACTGCTTGAACCTTAGATTTTTCTTTTAGAGACGAAGTGATGAAAGGTGGGTGGTATCCATAGAGTGCCATAAATCGTGTCATTTTTGTTGTAGTATGAAAGGAAGTGTTATACCACCACTGTGCCAAGGGTAACCATTTGAACCATTGTGTTTGTTTATCAGAGACAAAGAAACGAATGTATCTTTCCAGACATTTGTTCACTATCTTGGTTTTTCCATCAGATTGAGGATGATAAGATGAGCTATGAGCCAATTGAGTACCCAAACAAGAAAATAATTTTGTCCAAAAATGTCCAGTGAAGATGGGATCTTTGTCACTTACAATAATCTTTGGGCTTCCATGTAGCTTTTGAACTTTCTCCATGAATGTGGTGGCAATTGTACTGGCTTTGAAAGGATGAGAGAGTGCACAAAAGTGTGCGTACTTGGTCAGTCTATCAAAAATCACCATGATGACACTCTTTCTTTCAGACTTTAGTAACCTTGTGATGAAATCCATGGAAACCTCCTCCTAGCGCTAACTTGGGGTGGCTAATGGTTGTAAAAGACCTGGGATCTTAATTGTTTCCACCTTGTTTTGTTGGAAAACCAAAAATTCTTCCACAAACCTTTGAACATCAGTTTTAAGGCCATCCCAAAAAAATTCCTTCTTGACCCTATGGTAGGTTTTTAAAAATCCTAAGTTCCCTCTTATCGGAGAGGTGTGCAATTCCAATAGTACCTTTTGTTTGAGATGGGATTTCTTACATAAATATAAGAGATATTTGTACCATAGTGAATCATTTTTCCATGTAAATGTATTTGATGCACTGGAATCCTGTTGCAACCTTTGAATGAGAGTCCACACATTTTCGTCATTCTTCCATTCATCCCTCGCTTCTATTATCATATCAGGTTGGATGATCGAGATAGCACAGAGAAAGGCCTCAACATATTCATCCTTTCTTGAGAGTGCATCTGCCACAACATTTTTCTTCCCTTTTTTATAGATGATTTCAAAATCATAACCCAACATCTTGGTCACTCATTTTTGTTGTTCTTCTGAAGATATTCTTTGTTCCAAGAAGTATTTAAGACTATCATGATTTGTTTTGACCTTGAAGTGCCTACCTATTAGGTAAGGGTGCCATTTCTTCAATGCATGTAGTATTTCCATCATTTCCTTCTCATAAATGGGTGTGTGTAAGTTCTTTCCCTCGAGTGTCCAACTTTCAAAAGCAAGGGGCCTTCCTTCTTGCATTATAACAACACCAATGCCATTTCCCGAGGCATCGCATTCCACAATAAAAAAAAATTGTGAAGTCTGGTGTGGTCAAAACAGGAGCTTTTCACATCGCCTCTTTAAGTTGTTCAAAATATTAAGTTGCCTCTGGAATCCATGAAAATGCATCCTTCTTAGTTAATGTCATTAAATGTGTTTATATTCTTCCATAGTTCTGAACAAACTTATAGTAGTAACCTGTCAAAGCCAAAAATCCTCTCAGGTTCTTCAATGTTTTGGGAATCGGCCAATCCATCATGGAATTAATCTTGTTAGGGTCTATCTTGACACCTTCATGAGATACAATATGACCTAAATACTCTACCTCCTTCACCCCAAAGAAACATTTGGATGGTTTTGCATATAGTTGTTTCTCATTTAGTAGTTGTAGCACCTTGTCAACATGTAGCACATGATCCTCCCAATACTTGCTATAGATTAGTATATCATCAAAAAATAATAACACAAATTTTCAAAGAAAGGGGTTGAAAATGGAATTCATCAACCCTTGGAATGTGGAAGGTGCATTCATAAGGCCAAAATGCATGACCAAAAATTCATAATGGCCTTCATGAGTTCGGAATGTTGTTTTTGGATATTTGCTTCCTTCATTCTATTTTGATGATACCCTGAACGGAGATTCAACTTTGTGAAATAGATTACTCCATGTAGTTCATCTAACAATTCATCAATTATGGGAATGGGAAACTTATCTTTAATAGTGATCTTGTTGAGCTCTCTATAATCTGGACACATACACCATGAGCCCTCCTTCTTGAGTACCATTACCACTGGTGCAGAGTAAGAACTTTGGTTGGGTCTAATAATGCCAGCCTCTGACATTTCTTCAACCATATGCTCAATTTCACTCTTCTGGGAATAAGGGTATTTGTAAGGCCTGATGTTAGGAGGAACACTCCTAGGAATTAGGTGAATAGCATGATCATGATTTCGAGTGGGTGGAACAACGTTGGGAATATATTCAAATACTTTGGAATTCTTATCAATTATCTCTTGGATATCTAGGGGAATAGATGGCTTAGATGTTTGAACATATAGTGAGCATAGTTGTACAATTACATTGTGATGCCCCTTTTTCAATAATTTTTTCATGTCGTTATAGCTTATCACCTTACTAGGTTTCCCTGTGATACCATTTAACTCAATTTATTTTCCTTCCAATGAAAATTTCATGAAAAGTTCTTGAAAATTAAAATCCATAGTTCCCAATGATTGTAACCATTGGACTCCTAGTACGACATCAGCACCACCCATGGGTATAGAAATCATTGGTATATTCATTACATATTCCCCCATAGTAATATTGATCTTATTACATTTTCCTGAGCAATTGATAGTTCCTCCATCTGCAATCATTACTTGAAAATATGGCGTTGGATATATAAATCAATTGAGAGCTTTGGCTAATTTATAGTGAATGAAATTATGAGTACTACCAGAATCAATTAGGACTATGTTGACGGGCAAAATTTATCATCTGCCAACTGGAAGAGCGAGTCTGGTCCGGGGTTGTCTAAATATCCCAAGCCGTTTGGTGAAACTCGTTCTGACGGGTTTAATGGCTCCGTTAGCCAATCTAAGAATCCTAAAAGAAACAAATAAAAGAGAGAAATAACTAACTAATTACTAAACACTATATATATGTACATATGATCTAATGTAACTGTAGTAGTTATATTTAAGCAGAAGATATACAAGTCTCATTTATTTACATGATTTACAAGATGCAAGTTTTAATTGAAACTTATGAAAATCAGTGGAAAAATTATTACTTCTAGGAAGCAGATAAAGAAAGCACATAAAATAATTTATTGTTTTTCTTTTATAAATTTAAAGAATCTTGCAAAAAAGTTAATGAAACATGAACATGTGGATAGTCAAAGCTAAACCATAATAACCTGTCGCTAATCGACGAAACTAGTATTTATCTTTCTGTGTTGTATGAGCTCCTGCCTGTACTGTTGTTAAGGGAAACCTATAACAGAACAATACTAGCACTTCCAGAATACATTCAAAGAAGTATTTGATATTGGAGTAAATTAATAACAACAGGAAGACAACTAATTAAAAAKYGTGTGATCTTAAGATAATCAATATTTAAGAACGAAAGAAAACTCAATTCTGGGTATTGATATTATCCATCATTTAACATTAGAAATAAATTCCATAATAATCAAATGATTGATTGATCACACATAAAAAAATGGAATAAGAAATTGTGGACAACATATAACATTTAACAGTATGAAACACCATATGATTGACAAGCTAAAGCTAAAATCAATCGTTATAACATTTTCATAATATAACAATAATGAAAGAATAAAATGGAATAAGTATTACACAGGTCTAAAGCCAAAGATGAATTACTTTCCCATATTCTTTCTCAAAATCACATGCCCATATTGTAGTCCTGGAAGAATTGTTTTGGATAATAAACTCTTAAATATTGGAAAAAATAATATATAAATAATAATAATTAACCATGTATTGATAAAAAAAGACTAAAGCTATTTAAATCAATGCATAATCAATTATTGAAACAATATGAAGATATTATATGAAAATAAAATCATTTTACTTACAGGACAAAAGTCATTAAGCAACCTGGAATTCCATATTCTTCTTTAAAAATACTCGTCCATTCTCCCAAGGCTTCCATCCATCCATTACTCCATTTGAAAAGAAATAAAAAGGTTTACAAAAGAAATAATATACAAAAGAGAAAGGATTAAAATCCTCCTCTCCAATTCTTGGATCCCTTTGGCTTTGATCTTCTCACATATTTATAAAATAAATGAACAGTCTGGGCGTCACTATTAATTTCTGCCACCTGAAATTTGTCTCTAAAATAGACCCAAATATCTCTCAAATCGTGCATTTTTTGGGGAAAATCTCCATGCAGAAGGTAAATGGGTCCATTTTGGTTCTAGGTTTTCAACCGTTTCTTCAAATTCCTCATGGTTTGGCTGTAATCAGTTCTGCCAAATCGTCTATCTGATCTTGACGTCTTTCCAAATTTTATCTGTTGTTGCTCATAAAATTATTTGTAGCAATCCAAAATTATTTTTGGATCAATCATCTTGAACGTATTTGGATAATTAAATCAAGCCATGATCAGATCTGTATCAAATATTTGATAATAGAAACCTGTGAAACAAAAAGAAACCTAAATTAATAACCTAAAAATTGTGAATAAAACAAAATATAGAAAAATAAAAAATGAATTTAAACTAACTATAACTTATAAACAAATATTATTTATAATTTGTTTTCAAATATGATCTAGAAGCTTCAAGTTAATGAGGAAAAAAAATTAATTTTAGTTTTTTACAAAATCAAACAAATGATAGATAATTCTTTTATTATTATTATTTTGAAATGAGATGCAAAATGAAAAAAAGAATTTAATTAATTAACTTCACCAAATGATTTCATGAAAATGAGAAACCAACCAAGATATTATTTGATAAATTATTGAACACATTATTCAAAATAGTCAAACTTGCTAATGAGCAAAAGAATGAACACATAATCATAATTTAAACGAAAGTAAACATTTGATAAAAAATAACGTTTTTGTTTAAATTGAGATTTTTATGCTCGTTTCTAACTTTTGACATAGACTCTTCTAATGAATATATCATACTATAGTGAATGTATTAAGTTTGTTTCGAAGCAAGCCAAGGTATGGAGCTATTTGAAAAGGTTGATTCTGTAGCTCATTATAATTATCAAGATTCTAACGGGGGCCCTTTAAATTTTGTAAACATATAGGGGGAGTTGTTGGGGCCCAACAAATGGCGACTTACTGGGTGAAGCAGTTATCTCTGATCTGGTAAGATTTCATCTCAGGAAGAAAATAATAAGACTTGAAAAAGGATTTAATCTCCCTGAAATAAGTTCACTTTGAGACCATATAGTATTAGGATAAGCTCAATGTTATAATCAGGCAATAGAATTTTCTTTGCAGAAGATTATGACCTGAAATAATGTCTTAATAAAAGAGTCATGATGTTTATAAAAGAACTTCAATACCATTGGCAGAGCCACTGCTGTCAGCAGGCATCCATAGCCTCGACAGGGATGTCATTTAACCCACTCAAATTCTTTAATCCCATCCAATAGTTGTATCCACATGATGCATACTTCCATAAAAGCTAATTTAAAAACATATACCTTCTACCTCTCGACCCGACATTGTTTCGTTGCCAGCAGGCATGTTCAGTACCCCGACGAAGTTGTCTTGGTATCATGTGTGCATTTACCCGCTGTCAGCGAGCCTGTTCAGTACCCCGACGGGTTTACACACACTTCACACACATAATTTCTTTCAACCTTTTTATGTCACTTTTAAATAATAATACAATTATAGATTTCTTGACGACAAAGAGAACAGGGTGATACTGGAGGTTAATTGCAATACAAGTGAATAGTTGACAACGTTATTTATTTGCTTTCAAAACTGGAAGTTTTATCATGGTTTAGAGATTTTAGATTTCCTTTAAAAAATCATCTAGAGAATGGGGAAGCACTTAAAAGTGATTCCTTAAGAATATGGACGGCGTAAAAATTTTAAAGATCATCGTAATTCTCAAATATTTAAACCATATCTCTGGTGTAATACTCTAGCAAAGATAATTTGAGGACAAAATGAAAGTGACAATTGACTTAAAAATCAATTGTCTGAGCTATATCTTAATATCAGGACCTCTTTGAACTATTTCAATTTGCTTGAAAAACACAAGTCTTAAAATAAATGCTTCCTTCGACAATAGTTATTTGATCATAAATATATCGATTCAAAAAGAAAGATAAGAGGAAAACTCATTCAAAATAATCAAAGAAAACAAAAACACACAACAAACCAAATCAAATTTTATTAATGGGATTCAAAATCAGAAGTACACAAAATCAAAACAGCAAAAGAAAAATTTTCAGGAAACAATTTTGGCCAAAGATAAACTTGAGTTTTTGTATCCACTATCATCTCACTGTAAAATAAAGGAAGAACTAAATCATATAAAATATCATGTGCAAGCAAGTTCTTTTTTTAAGATAGTGATGCATAAGATGTTACTTTGACCAAGCATTATTATTAGAAATAAAAGAGACTAAAAATAGAAAAATATTCATTAAGATGAGTGAAGTCCTACTCGTGGCACCTTGGGTCAGGGTTGAATTGATAGTTCAAATTTACTTATCTCTTTACTTTCCATTTAAAATTTTCATGATGATATTGCGTTTTTGAAAATAAATATTCAACGAAAAAGAAGAGAGAAAAAGATTTAAGTGGACTTCCCTGACAACATTCATATTATGGTTCTCTTGGTGTGCCCGCTTGTGTTCATAACTACATTATTACAAAGAGAAAAAATGAGAAATAAAACTAAAAGAAAACCTACTCCTAAACCTACTCTAACTACTAAACAAATAAAAAATACTAAGTGAAGTCATGCTTCCAATGTAGCCATCGGAGCATC
>ML781636.1:281900-294130 GCA_009831015.1 Picea engelmannii | reverse complement strand
TACTTTCCCATATTCTTTCTCAAAATCACATGCCCATATTGTAGTCCTGGAAGAATTGTTTTGGATAATAAACTCTTAAAGATTGGAAAAATTAATATATAAATAATAATAATTAACCATGTATTGATAAAAAAAAGACTAAATCTATTTAAATCAATGCATAATTAATTATTGAAAGAATATGAAGATATTATATGAAAATAAAAGCATTTTACTTACAGGACAAAAGCCATTAAGCAACCTGGAATTCCATATTCTTCTTTAAAAATACTCGTCCATTCTCTCAAAGCTTCCAGTCATCCATTACTCCATTTGAAAAGAAATAAAAAAGGTTTACAAAAGAAATAATATACAAAATATAAAGGATTAAAATCCTCCTCTCCAATTCTTGGATCCCTTTGGATTTGATCTTTCTCACATATTTATAAAATGAATGAACAGTCTGGGCGTCACTATTAATTTCCGCCACCTAAACTTTGCCTCTAACAGAGACCCAAATATCTCTCAAATCATGCATTTGTTTGGAAAAATCCCTACGCATAAGGTAAATGGGTCCATTTTGGTTATGGGTTTTCAACCGTTTCTTTAAATTCCTCACGGTTTGGTTGTAATCAATTCTGCAAAATCGCCTATCTGATCTTGACGCCTTTCCAAATTTTATCTGTTGTTGCTCATAAAATTATTTGTAGCAATTCAAAATTATTTCTGGATCAATCATCTTGAACGTATTTGGATAATAAAATCAAGTCATGATCAGATCCGTATCAAATATTTGATAATAGAAACCTATGAAACAAAAAAAACCTAAATTAATAACCTAAAAATTGTGAATAAAACAAAATCTAGAAAAATAAAAAATGAATTTAAACTAACTATAACTTATAAACAAATATTATTTATAATTTGTTTTCAAATATGATCTAGAAGCTTCAAGTTAATGAGGAAAAAATGTTAATTTTAGTTTTTTACAAAATCAAACAAATAATAGATAATTCTTTTATTATTATTATTTTGAAATGAGATGCAAAATGAAAAAAAGAATTTAATTAATTAACATCACCAAATGATTTCATGAAATGAGAAACCAACCAAGATATTATTTGATAAAGTATTGATCACATTATTCAAAATAGTCAAACTTGCTAATGAGCAAAAGAATCAACACATAATCATAATTTAAACGAAAGTAAACATTTGATAAAAAAATAACGTTTTTGTTTAAATTGAGATTTTTATGCTCGTTTCTAACTTTTGACATAGACTCTAGTAATGAATATATCATACTATAGTGAATGTATTAAGTTTGTTTCAAAGAAAGCCAAGGTATGGAGCTATTTGAAAAGGTTGATTCTGTAGCTCATTATAATTATCAAGATTCTAACGGAGGCCCTTTAAATTTTGTAAACATATAGGGGGAGTTGTTGGGGCCCAACAGACTATTACCTTTTTCTTTTTGCTATATCCTTCGATATTGAGGATTTGAGGAGTGCTAATTACATCCAATGAATTACATGATATCGTGGGAGTCAACTCTTCAGAAGAAATATCTTCTACGTTTTCATCTTGAGATGGTTCTTTTTCTTGTTCTTGTTCTTCTTCCTCTTCACAATCTATGTAGAATAATTTCTTCTCACCACACTTATGTCCCTTACTATACTTTTTGTCACAATTAAAGCATAAAAATTTTTCTTTTCTTTCCTCCAATTGTTGAGGTGTCAACCTTGTAGGTTGAGGTGTTTTAGAAGAAGGAACATTATTCTCTCGATAGATGTTAGGAGTGGTCCTTCTAGCATCCATAGCCATATTTTTACTTTCAACATTTCTCGCCACCCTGAATGCATTCTCCAATGATTTGGGTTCCCAAAGGAAAACCTCATGTTGAATGTTATCCTTTAAATTTTCTATGAATACATCATCAGGTGCTCATCTGAAATATATGTTACCTTTATATTCAATCTTTGGAAGTTCTCAATGTTCTCCGCAACTAAACCCTTTTCTTGAGATTTATCAATTGGGTAAAGAAGGTATTGCTCCTTGTATCCTCATAGTGTGCTATCATTTCTTCCGTGAAAATTGTCCTAGTGACGAGTGATTTGCGAGAACAAAGCCATCGATACCACAAAAATTTATTGGGTTCTAAATATAAAGAATCAATTTGTACCTTTTGTGTATGTGGCACATCATGTAGATCAAATAATTGCTCCATCTGAAGTATCCATGTGATTGGATCCTTTCCATCAAACTTCCTCATATCGATCTTAGGAAAGTGGTTGGTATTCAAACCAAAGTTGGAGTTTCTCCAGTCTTGATTCTTTTTCCTTGTGTCCTCATCATCAATTACATGGGATACATTTTCACTTTCAAGTTTCCTCTCTATTAGGAAATTTTTCAATCCTTCCATGATCTCCCTTTTTAAACCATGAATATTAGTATCCATTATTTCCTCCAACTTAGCTTTAGTTGAATCCATCATCCCTTCTAGTTCATCTTTTGTTATTGTCTTCTTTTGTAAATCATTTATGTCCCTGCACATTTCTTCACCTTCATCAAGAGTCCAAGTAGGACTGTCTAGAGACTTATTTGGTGTAGAATTTCCCTTTTTTGGTGGCATGTTGGCCAAGTATCACTTTTGAACCTTGATTTCAAGGTGAGTCTTCTAGACAATCTTTCTTTTGTTGTATCTCCAAAATTTTGGCCCTTATGGGTCTGAAAATTTCTTTTTGTAGCTCTCTGATATGTCTTCTCTACAATTCCACAGGTCTGATCAAAATTGGATGTGCCAAGTGGAATTTATGGTAACTTCCCCATACCTTTTGTATTTTTGTCCCTTCCAAGAGAGTGTACTTGTAAAGTGTTCCAAGAGAAAAAAAAATTGATATTTGATTCTGAAAATTGAACCAGAAATACTACAGAATTTCCAATATCCAATGCAACTTGTCTCACTTAATTTGGATATTCACTGAAGAAGATATCATTGTTTTACCCAGAAGACATGTTTGAGACTAGTTAATATGACTAGTCAGATACCCTATCTTTCACAGGGTGTATCTACAAAATTAGGATGACCCAAATTCTGAAATTGTTATCACAACTCCATTGGTCATTTCTGTGAATATCATCCAGGTTTTAGGTTCTGAAACATTACATAATAACAATTATAGTGAAAATTCCACGATGACTAAATGTAGGATGATTCCATAACCCTATCTTACATAGGATATATCTCTGAAAGTATAAGGCCGCGGGAGATGAAATTTTAACCCCATGTACCTTGATCTGTCTACTAAATGTCCTCCAAAGGGTTCCTTTTGAAACATTGTATAAAAAACCTTATAGAAAAAATTCCAAGGCATCTTAGATGTAGCAGCGAAACCCAGAGACCTTGAACTCTGATACCTAATGTTAAGAACCAAATATCAAAATAGCATAAAAAAACCTCAGAATAAGTACTCAACGCCTTGAAAAAGAGATAATTTCATATAATAAGCCTCTTCGAGGGGGAAATATCCTTATACACCACATAAATTTCCAAATAAAAAATGATTCCAAATGAAAAGGTCTCCTTGGTATATATAGGAGACTAGGAGGTACAATTACAACTAATGGACCCAATAAGACATAAATAAAATAACATTAATAATGCAATATGCCCCAATTAAGGGGTAATGTGCCAATATTTAGGGCTTAACACTAACATCATATTTTTCTCATCAAGTGATTTCCAACAACTATAGCCATGCTCATAACTGAGCTCTAGATCAAAAGTTACAGTTTCCTAAAGTTCCTTAGACCCTCATTGGTCCAAAGTCGCTCATTACCACTTGGCTTCCTATTACTTGCACCATTTGATGTAGTATTGGCATGGCGACTGTCAAGTGGCCTACAAGGCCCTCTAAATCAATGTCTCCCTCTAATAGATCTAACGGTCCTCAAAGTTGAGCGATCAACGACTCCAATCACCTCTCAGAGGCACTCGAACCACTTCAAAAAGCTCTCTCTGACCTCACATACTCAGATGGATTTGAACTACAGATCCAACGGCCTTGATTAACTTGGAGTCACCAATTTTCATTATGATTAATGACCCTTCTCCTTCTCTAGCTACATGTAGCTTATGTGGGACCTTCAAAGATCTATGGGTGATATTGAAACTCATTTTTCACCCTACTATCGAGACCCTGATAACCAATAATGGCAGCTGGGCCAAAATATGGATGGGTCTCCTAAACCAAATGGTACATAGTCTAATTGGGACTTTGTAATGGGGATTACCCCTTATTGTTGTTGGGAAATCCCACCCCATCAACAGAATTGGCACTAGAAGGAGGGCCTAAAATTGTATGGCTTACATAAATGTGTTGCATACGCACAGTTAGTTCTATGAAAACACCCTTGTTCCAAATATTTTCCCTCATATCAATTCAAAACAGGAAGTCATCTTTGAAGACACAAACCCCACATTTGGAAGTTCTATTGGCAGCCCCAAAACTCAAATAGAAACTTGGTTTCATGTACCCTAAGAAGAGTTTACCAAAACTCATTGTATTGCTTGTGCATATGCCAAGTTGCTTGGTAAACTACTTATATCCATAGAACTCCCAAGGAGGGGAGCTACCCATGCAAGGAAACCCAGTAATCGGACCAGTATTCTAGTCGAGTATGTAGAATATATGATTGAAACTTCTCTTCAAGAAGTACATGTTCCCTTGAATAAAATTTTCCCTACCCCACCAGAGTCATCACATAACTATGACGGTGAAAACCTAGAAATTAATCTCAAATACATCATGGGTGAACGTCAAGGATGAAGGGTAGTGATCCAACCATGTTTTTTTGAAGGTGATCTGAATTTAGTAGAGCCCTTACATGAAATGTCTAGAAAACGGGAAAATCCCCTTCCAAAATTCGACCCAAACAGACTCGGCTCACCAAAGGACCATATAAAAATTTTATTTTTAGCTACATGTCTCCTCAATGTTCGTCATGAAGACATGGTCTATAGGATTTTCCCTTACACCTTTGTAGGAAGAGCATCCACATGGTATTTTGATTTGTCACCCAATTACATAACCAATTGGGAGGTCTTTGAAAATGGTTTTATTGGGAAATTTGGGGAACAAAAAACCATTGTCGCCTTATACAAGGAGTTAGGATCCATAAAAATGGAAAAAAGGGAAAAAGTGAAGGACTTCAATCAACATTTCATTACAATCCTCACTAATTTTACCGTTGAAACAGCTCCCTTACAATCCTCAGCCATCGACTAATACACTTGGGCTCAAATTCCTTCTATAGGCATGTTTCTTAAACGAGTTGGTAAAGACTCTTTAGCCTGGAATTTTGAAGAGGTCGAGACTATTGAAAAATATTCATCTTTTTATGACAGCCACACATAATTTGAAGAGATCAAATCAGGTGGGAAGAAACCATTGTTGTGAATGAAACCCCCTAAAATGGAACCAAAAGATATTGATAGTGTGGTTAAGTTATTTAAGAAGTTTTTATTGGCACAAAGGCAGACCCAGGGTTCAACTCTAACAGCGCACCAACAAGCCCTAACTATTGGCCCTTTCGGTAACACCTACAAAGCAGATGTAGTCTCACCCGAATTAGCAATAGGAGGTTGCAGGACACAGGTGTCTACAACTAGAGGAAATGCAAGTGGATCCAAGGCAATAACACATCGAAACCTAGTTATTCTTTATCTCCTTTAATCCTACTGCGTGAGCTATATCTCAAATCTAACACAATAATGCAATAATAGAATAACAGAAGTCAAAAGAACACAGCATCAACCACAAAGACACAAAATATACGTGGTTCACCCTCTCCCTAGAGCTACGTCCACAGAACTGTGTTTCTTGATATTATATGAAAACATACAGTTCTATATGTGCTCTTAGCTTGCAGATCTCTCTCTCCTTATGTTCTTCTCTCCCCTCCCTATGCACCCAGCTGCAGGGTTGATCTCCGCACCCATTTGAAGATCTTACAATACCATAGTTCTCTCACACACAGCACTTCTCTCTCGCACAATAATACTCATTCGATATCACAACACAACTCTATCCAACAAAGAACCCCTCTTCTCTCATCTAGGTCCTTATTTATACATTACAATGATTCGCAGACAACCTTAGGCCGAAACCTAGGTGTCAAAACCCTAAAATACCAAAACCTTAGGTGTCTAAAACCCTAAGTCAACTTGACCCGCATTTTTCAGGCTTCGCCAACCTGTCTTTCCTTCTTTCCCACAAGGTGATCCAAAGCATCCATTGGTGGATTTCTTCGCTTGCTGAGTTGTCAATGATCTATCTTCCTTGCTGATCTATTCTCCTCGATCTTCTCGTCCAATGGCTTGTTTTTCCTTAATTTGCTCCTTCTTTTCTTCTCCTTTGACCACTTCGACCCAATCTCATTCAATGTGCCTTCCATGTAGTTTTCACTTTGTCTTTTCTTTTCCTTTTTCTTCGCTTTCTTTCTTAATCCGTACCCAAGGGCCAACAGACCCCCAACACTCACATGTGACTCATCCCGAGGCATTGTAGGTATGAACCTTCTATTTTTCTTCGACTACAGACTGCGCGAAGCATCCTATGCTTTCTTCTCTATCTTTCCCACTGTGTGCATACTGTGTTTTCTATGTATTGTACCCAGTTTCAACTGCACCTGATACCTAGACCCTTCTCCTTCTACTTTTACTAAGAGCTATGAGGCAGCTGGTTGACATAGTACAATTTCAATCGGATCCCATTTACCAAACCTTCCTTCCATTCTCCATTCAAAGTCTTCAACTGCGTAGCTCCTCCTTCTGTAACATAGGCAACCTCATATGGCCCAAGCCAATGTGTCATGAACTTCCTTGGATGCTTCATGAATTTTTTGTCATATACCAATACTAGGTCTCCTTGCTTAAATGCGTTCTTCTTGATATGTCTATAGTGATAGGCCTTTTCTCTTTCCTTCTGTACCTACTGATGAAATCCTGCAATAAACCTGTCTTCCTCCAGCTCGACCAATTGCGCGAGCCTGTTTTGAACAGTGCCAGTGTTATCCATATCTGTGAATGCTGCAATTCTTAGACTAGGAACCAAATATTTCGTAGGTACAATTGCTTCAAGACCATAAACCAAATTAAAGGGAGTCTGCATTGTCAGCTTCTTGCAAGTAGTTATATAGGCCCATAACACTATTGGTACTCTCAAATCTCAATCATCTTTGTTCACACTGCAAATCTTCGCCAGTTTTGTCTCCAAGATCTTATTGAAATCTTTGACTGTATCGTTCTCTTGTGGATGGTATGGAGTGATTTTCTGATGATGAACTGCAAATTCCTAAGTCAAGGCTTCAATATTCTTATTAATAAAATGTGTGCCTTGATCACTCATAAGGATCTTCGAGCATCCAAACCTGGTTATGCTATCATCAAATATGAACAGTTCAGCTATAGTCGCACTACAGTCCTTGATTGCTCTTTCTTCTACCCATCTAGTCAAATATTTTGTCGCAGTGATTATGTATCTTGCTCCTGTGCGCTTTCTTGGTGGGTTTATAGGTCCCACAAAATCAATGGCCCATTTCTCAAATTCCTGTAAGGTTATATGGGGTGCTAAAGGCATCTCATCCTTCTGGAAGGTTTCCCAACTCTTTAGCATACATTGTAGGCTCTGTAGTATTCCTTAGCATCTTTGTGTAAAGTGGGCCACCAGAGGCCAGCTCTAAGAACCTTCTGCGTTGTTGCTTTTTCTGCATAGTGTCCTCCTATGATGCCTTTGTGTGCTTCTTCCAGGATCAGTGGTCTTTCTGCCTCCATAACACATCTATTTAAGATCTCATCAGGTCCCATATTATATAGTTGTCCAACTATGAGTGAAAAATCTGCAGCACAAACTACCAGTTGTTTCTTCTGAATGATTGTATATTTGTGAGGTGCCATCCTTGTAGATAGGAATTGGACTATCTCGGCGAAGTGATCGTCAACCTTTCTGATGGCCAGCAACTGTGCATATGATAGTGTATCCTCCAAGCTAGTAGTTCCTCTCCATGTTCTAACCTAGACAAGCGGTCAGGTCCCTTGTTCATTTTTACTAGCTTGACCACAATCTCGAAATCATATTCCTGGAATAATAGAATCCATATGCATATTATTCCCCCCAAAACTGGATTTTTGACTAGGTATTTCAATGTAGAGTGATCAGTGAACATCTTAAAGTGTTCTCCCAACAAGTAGTGACGAAACGTTTGCAGTGCATACACCATGGATAAACCTTCTCTCTCAGTGGTAGTGTAATTTATCTCAGCTGTTGGGAGCTTCTTGCTAGCAAAGGCTAACGGATGGTCAATATATATTGCTCCTGGTTGTGCTAGAACTGCTCCTAATGCAATAGAGGATGCATCAACATGCACCTGAAATTCCTTACTCCAATCCGGGAAAACCATAATAGGCGCAGTGACCATTTTTTGTTTCAGTGTGTCGAAGCTCTGTTGGCATTCTTTTGTCCATTGAAACTGACAATATTACTTCAAAAGATTATCCATGGGTGTTGTAATATGTGCATAGCCCTCCCCAGATGGGGTGACACACGGCGAGGGGATGACACTAGGCTTAGCACTAAGCTTGGGCTTAAATGTCAATGGTCGCCACCCACGCATCCGCATTTACGATGGAGGACGGCCATAGTAGCAGCCATAAGGTGGAGGGACTCCTCCCTCGTGTGACCATTTATGCTCACTGCGTACTCAGCATGGTTGGTGTTAAAGGCGGTCAGGTGACCTTGGCTTCTGTTTATGTGTTTTCCTATGAGCCCGGACAAAGTGGGACTGCTCCGGCTTCGGCTCTGCTCTTTGCTTGGATGCTCTGGTGCAATCCTGCGCTCCTTCTGTCCTGGCTCACCACCCCTATGCTACATCTTGGCAAGGATTTTCCGAGTAGTTTGTCCTTGTGTGTGCCGAGACAAAGTTGGCATGCTCGTGCTCTGCACCTGCAACCACTCGCGTCCTGGCTTTTCAGATTCTTTTTTCACCCGCTCTGTACATTCATTCACTCCCAGGATAATATGGCTAGAAAACGGGGCAGACCGCGTCGTGGATTAGTCTGGAATGCCCACAAGGCGCAGAGGTGACGAAAAGAGCAATTGGAACGCGCTCTGGCCTTAGCGACCTCCATGCTTCGGAAGAAGGCTAGGGCTAAGAAATTGGCGTTGCTCGCCACCATTGCAGAATCGGGAGCTGGTTGTAGCAGAGAGGCCAGGGCAAGGAAGGAGGCTGGAACAGAGGAGGAGTATCCCATCTGTATCGTGGAAGAGGACCCGTTTATGGAGGACCTGTAGACTGTTTCGGAGCCCAGCGCCACAGTGGCGACCCGCCAGGAGGAAATCAAGCCCAATTTGGTTCTGGATGAAGAATTCCCCGGCTGCATTGTTGAAGAAGTTCCTTGGCCGGGTAATAACAGTCCTACCAACCATGAAATGTAGGCAACCAGAGCAGAGTTGAATGTGGATAACATTTTCTCGGTGAGGATGGTTGCAGGGGATGAGGTGAAGCAGAGGGAGTTCAAAGTTGGAAGTGATGCGACAGAGGACTTGAGGAATGCTCCCCTCGACGACGTGGGTGGCGGTCCTCATGGATTTCTCCTACGTGCAGAGCACCTGGCCCTGGTTTTCGAGCTCCGTGGCCACATGTCTGACCTGGAGCATAGGTCCCTCCTCATGGGCCAGCGCCTGGACATGCTTCTCGACGCATATTCCAATGTTCCAGCTAGGCGGAAGTGCCCCCTCTATGAGCAGGCTTTTTCCATCCCGGCTGGGTCCATGTGGCAGACTGGAGATGGCGATAGGTCACCGGGTACCTAGGTTTTTATGCTCTCTTGGTTTTTTAGTCTTTTTATGTTAATGTTTTACCTGCATTTGGACTATAGACATCTGTCCTGGTTTCCTCCGGGCAGGACAGATGCTACTATCATACAACTGTTATTTTCTCTCCACCTATGCTAGTTTCCAGTAATCGGCAGCATTTTTGGTGACTTAGGCACATGCCACTGTATATCCTGTCAAAGTTTTTTGCTAATCTAATATAGCAGGCTCTACCCCTTTTTTATTTAAAAAAAAAAAATATGTGCATATCCCTTAATGAACTTTCTGTAGTATCGAGTATGTCCCAGTGCAGTGCGCAGCTGTCTAACTGACATAGGAGGGGGTAGATCAACAATAATGGAAATATTAGATGGATCTACCAGCAACCCCTGCTTACACACGATATGGCCTAGCAGCACTCCAAAGAGTGAAAATAAGATACACTTCTTCAAGTTCATGGAAATATGACATTGAATGTACTTATCAAACATTAGTCTTAAACATTCAATATGATTTTTCAATAAGCTAAAAATAGTCCAATCATCAAAATATGCTTCCAAAAATTTATGTAAAAATTCCTTGAATGCTTCGACAACCACCCTAGAAAAGATGGTTGGTGCATTATTCAATCCAAAAGGAATCACTGTGTACTGGTAGGATCCCCATTCTGTTGCAAATGTGGTCTTATGGTGATCTTCCTTGGAAATCTTGATATGGTGATAACCTAAAAATCCATCTGTGAAGGAGTAAACTTCCTGTCCTCCTACATTATCTAACACTTCATCAGTAAATGGTGTAGGGAATGGATCATGTAAACATGCATCATTCAGTTTCTTCAAGTCTACACAGATTTTGATCTCTCCTGTCTTCTTATCTTGAACCACCATAGGGCTAATCCATTTTGATTCTTCAACAGGTTCTATAATTCCTGCTTCCAACATTCTGTCTAATTCAATCTTGAATTTCTACTTATATTTGGGATTCAATCTGTAGGGTCTCTGCTTGACTGGCCTTGTATCTGGTTTCAAGGGGATCTTAATTTCTCCCATGGGCCCTTTAATTCCCTTCATATCAGTGAACTTGGTTGGAAACAAGTCCTGGTATTCATGCAATAATTCGGTGATCTTGTCAATAGTGGCATCATCCCAATAATATTCAATGTTTGCGAGCTTAAGTGCTTGCTTTGTTCCAATGTTAACTTTCTTGATTTTGATTAGTTGTCTGATAAAAGGTAGTTTGACTCCTGGTCCTTCTATGTCTCTTTGTCCTTCTGTTTCTACGATGTTCACATTCCTAGGATCATCATCTTCATCGGCATTGATATTGTAACAACCTTGCAATTTCTGAAGAGGTGCAGTCCATTCATCCTCTTCTTTCTCAACAGGGTAGGTGGGTGCCTCCTCAAAGACCCTTTTTCTTGCAATTTGTAAATCTTGATCCGTTGTAGGGTACTGGCCTTCAAATAAAAAAGTAGCTACAAATTTATGAGTCATACCATGCCAATCTACAGTGGTGAGGCGCATTTCTACTTGAAGATACCGATTGATAGGGGTTGTGTCCAAGTTGTTAATGAATTTATGCACCCACTCCTCTTGAGGGATGTTTCTCCAGGTCTCCTCACAACTTTTCACATGGTCCTTCAGACAACTTTGACCTGCGTATCTAACCTCGCACCCTTCTATTTGGTCTGAAAATCACATTGTTGTAACACCCTGTTTCCCCCAGTTTGTAAATATAACTGGACTGGCCAAGGACTATGGCAGACTCATAAGTATGAGTATGTTATGTAAATGGACCTTGAGGAAAAGGTCAATGAATGTGAATGATATTTTGAATTATTGCAGGACTGCTGAGAGGGGATGTGCAGAAAAAGAGACCACGATGGTGGTGGAAGGCACCCGAAAAGGTGGCATTAACTTCCACCAAGAATAAAATACCGTATTTGGACTCCACTGGCCCGGAGAACCAAAAGCAGATCGCTGGCCCTAAAACTTAATGGCTCGCAGACTGGTAGGCAGATGGCTTGATGAGGGATGGGATGGTGAACCACCCATCCGTAGAGCCATCAGGCCTGATCAGTGCGAGGGTAATTGCGCCACACGCAACCTCGCGAGAGGATAAGGCGTATGGCAGAGGTGATTGAAAAGGGGACACGAGGGGAACTCTGGCAGGACGTAGAGTGAGTGATAGCAGAGAGGAAGGATTGCAGCCTTCGCTCCTGGTCACTGGTAGACGAAGAGACGCAGTCTCAGAGCATCGTGGTCTCAGCTCGGGGGTGGCTAGTGGTAAATCTGTTGGGAGTCGCTGAGCCTACGGTTGGGTGGAAACGAGCACCCCTCTCAGTAGTTTCACCCACTTCTGGTGTTATCTCTGATAAGT